>JAQMYJ010000013.1:5669024-5698808 GCA_030014305.1 Clarias laeviceps | reverse complement strand
TTTGATTGTGTAAAGCTGCTTTGCGACAATGACAATTGTTAAAAGCGCTATACAAATAAAATTGAATTTAATTGAATAACACCTTATAATTTGAGAATTAAAAATGATTGTGGTGGAAATTTTTATTTTTTTTTTATATTTCTCAAATTCTCCTCACGTTCACATCACATCATGGTGGGGGACTGATGATGTGTTTCTGTTTCCGTTACCTGCCAATCACTTTGTTAGAAAGGGCTGATTTAGGGGGTGTGGCTTTAAAGAGGAATTTGTTCTGTTCGTGAGGTATCATTTATTCTGTTTGTGACTCTGTTTAATTTTAATTACATACATAAACGTAGACACGGTACAATAAAAGAGGTATGCATAAAAGTTTATCACTGTACTTGTCGTTTTTGTAAGTGTAAGTGTTGCGTTGTGTTTTATACATTCGCAGTAAGAGAAGTGGCTCCTCGTAGAGGCTGCAAATTAAACTAGGGCACTTATTCCCTTTCGCCCTATCTGCATTCACAACCTACTAAAGCAGCCAAGCATGAAGAGTCTTCTCTTTTCTTCTCTTCTCCTCACTTCCCCTGTCCTTTCCTTATGTCCCGCCTCTCTCTCTCTCTCTCTCCTCTCCTCTCTAATGCATTCTGAAAGCAAAGTTTAACATCCTGTAACGTTATTGACCAGACTTTGTTAATGTCAGTGCAGACTCTAGGATAGCGGCCCCCTCGGTAACGGTATCGATCCTGATCATAAAAGCCCTGAGAGCGAGTGAACGTCCCCCCGTGGTCCACATCGAAATTATAGCGAAGTCAGGCGCTGAGGGAGCACTTCCTTTCAGTTTTACATCATACCACACTGTGCAAAGATGAGACCGGCCGATGATTGAACGTTCTCTTGAGAGGGTTGCCGCTGCCCATAACTTGGCACTAAGACAATCTGAGCAAATGACCACATACTCACTGAGCATGGCATGAATGTGGAAAAAGAGTATAGTTCTTACAGTTTATCTTCAACGATAACCAGCCAAATTGTCCAAATCGATCTTAATGACATGTTCTCATCATACAGAAGTCAGTCATGCTCCTTCATACAGTTTGTTCACAGATGTTTGTCATATTTGTGACATTGCCTCATAAGGTTAGCACCAGTACTCAAGATCTCTTACACAGTACCTGCTTTTATAGTGAAATATTCCCACACACAGGACATACTGGTTTTTTTTTAGACATCAGCTCGCCCACTTGACCCAGGCTTTCCGGCGCTTGCTCAGATGAAGTGCCCATCTTTTTGTTATTATTCATTGGCAAACTCCTTTTTGCGCTATACAGTACACACGGTGATCTGTTACTCTGAATGGTCACCAGTTGGCATCCCTGGTAAAACTTTTTAAGGTGTGAGCAAATAGAACCCATTTCTACAGGATGGGTGAAAATTAACTAGGCAATATTTAATGACTATAGAATTTGTAGTATTACTGGTGCACCACCCCATTGCTTGCATTTGTACAAATTGTTTATGTACAATTTGTTTCAATAAATTTGTATTAATTTGTATTAAAAAATGAACTTTATTACCAATGTTTATTGCTCAGTTACTAAGAACCATTTCATTCGTAAATAGTCATTTCTTGAACGAGTGCCTAAATAAACTGTGCAATTTATTAGCAATTAATTTCTTTCGAATAACCACTAGCATAAGTACCCACCAATGACTGGTAAAGAGTTTATAGAAATAGTTAAAAGGTTAAAGCTAAAAATAAGCTGATCAGCTTTAATGTAATAAGTGATATTATCATTATTTCAGGTTGAAGCCCACATACATGTCTGTTTGTCTTTCTGTACGTCAGAAATCTCTGCCTAACTTATTAGTACATAGAAATTTAATTCTGTAAGGTTGAGTATTCTACGCCGTGTTTGCGCTGTTACTTCTTTTATCTTCATCCGAATCCAATCCCTGTTCAGTAATCAGAGAGGGAATCACAGGTGAGAAATTGAAACGTATAGATCGAATGAAGATTAAGTTTTGTCTCCAGCACATTAAAATTCACTTCAGCACTGTTATTTAAAAATATTCAGTTTAGCTTTTCTAATTAATATCTATTGGTGCAGGTGTTTGTTTCCATTGTGCAAGTAGCTTATTAGTAGCTAATTTAAAAATGGATTATTAAATCAGGCATATAACTGTTCATAACAATGTTTTTCTCAACATTTAGATTTTAGCCAATAACACTTGGCTCTCAGTTTGGGTATTTTACATGACCTTACCTTGCACTGCTGCAGATGGGTTTATCTAATAGAGGTGCTTTACATTACTGCTTGTTATTATCGCTATGGTTTCTCAACATTAAACTTGATAAACATCAACATAAATACATTGATCTGTCCATTTATCTTTGCAGATTCACTTTTCATAGTCAATTTTTGGATTGTGGTGACTTGTAGGTCAATACACGGTATAGCATTCTTTGGCTCTGCTGAGAGACGCGTATAGCCATGACCACCTCGAGGGAAAAACCGCTATATTCAAGAAAGTGCTAGATGCTGTGACATAATCTGGTACATAACTGCTCATACTGTAACTTCCCATCTACTCTATTTTGACTTTATATATGGCACAGATTTAACTTCAGGCAAATACTGAAGGACTGGCAAAGTTTCATTAAATTCTGTTCAGCCAGTTTTGCATTATGCTGTTACAAAATCTGGCAGGACAGACGTACAGACAGACAGACAAGCAGATTTTTTTCTGCTGAAACTGGTTTTGAGTACTTCAGTGTATGAAACATAAAGATATCATTGGAAGAGTTAGTTCTGACCATGTACATCTGACAATGTACAGTCCCAACCTTTATTTTATTTATATGGATGTAAGGAATTTACAATTGAATAGAAACGTACTGGTACTTGACACCAAGGGAAAATAATAATTATTGGATAATTAAGGTTTCTTAGCATCCCAAAATGGTTCCGTGTGGCAGGATTTCTGATAGGCATACATTTTGTTGTATTTTTCCATACATAAGCCATGAAAGATTTCCCCTGGGGGGAAATTCCCAAACTATAGCTTAACCCTCAATACATGTAACCAGTGCACACTATTCCTCCCTCAAATGCAGTCTCATCTGAATGTTATCTAACCCTTGCCAAAGGTAGGTTTAATCCTCTCCGAATGTACCCATACCCTAAGCTCTGCCAAATCTAACATAACCAGTTATACCATATAATTCTTTAAAAAATGTAGTCTAGCATGTGCCAAATGTACCCTGACTCTTTCCAAAAGTGATACAACTCTCCTCAAATGTTCCCTAATCCCTGCCAAATATAGTATAATGTTTTCCAAATGTACCTTAACTTTAGCCAAATGTATTCTAACCCTGGCCAAAAGTGGTCAAATCCTCCTCAGACGTTCCCTAACCCTTGCCAAATATAATCCACCCTTCTCCAAATGTATCCCAAACCTTGAAAAACGTCTACCACTTGCTAAATGTACTCTACCCCTTTGCAAATGCATTCTAATGTACCCTTACTCACACTTGCCAAAAGTGGTCAAACCCTCCTCAAATGTACCCTATCACTTACCATGTGCAGGCTAACACTTACCAAATGTTCCCTACCCCTTGCCCAAAGGGTTCAAACCCTCCTCAAATGTACTCTAACCCTTGCCAAAAGTGGCCTAACCCTCTCAGATGCATCGTAACATCCCTAAATGTATTCTCTTACCAAATGTATTTTAACTCTCCCCAACAGTTCCACTTAATGACTATAAAGATGGTGTTTTGAGGGCAGTTTTTCTGTGATGGCTTGTGACTGCAGTAGCTAAATAGTTTGGGACTGAAATTCCCACAAATAGTTTTGTACCTGAGTTTCCATCAATGAAAGTATATTAACTCACATAACTGTTCCTGTTATATTGAACTTACAGCCTTATAGCACACAGATATACCAGGGACTGTTGTATAGTCATACTACCCAAAGGAGGATGGGTGACCTGTTGAGTCTGGTTCCTCTCAAGGGTTCTTTATATTATCTTTTCAGGGAGTTTTTCTTTGCCACAATTTCCTCGACTTGCTCATTAGGGCCAAGTAGATAATTATACTTAATACTTTTTGTTTTTCCTTCTCAAATGTACTCCAGCTAAATTCTGGCCCCAAATATGGTCGAGAACGTAAATATAGTAGCCGATGCCTTCTCAAATCTACTCTTACCACTTGAATCTTAAACCCTTAAACATGGCTCTTTCTGTGTCAAATGTTCTGCCCCAAATATACACGATCTTCTCCAGAATGCATGCTCGCTGAATTATGTCAGGTTTAAATGTCATCTAATCTAAATGGGCCCTGTGTCATTTTACCTCAAATTGTTTCCGCGTAGCCTGTCACTCCTTAAATGCAAGCTTTCTGTTTTCATGTTTCATGGAGTATCCTGATCCTTCCCTTATTTCAAATTTGTCATATCTCTAGCATCCAACTCCAAATCCGCACCATCCTAATCCCAAATTATTGCTATGTCTTTCCTAATGCAAGTGTAGTATTCCAAACCCAAGACACTGCGTTACTGCCGTCTACAGACAAAATTATGTTGTATTGTCACCCCCTACACACAAACACACCCGTCACCTCTACTACTTCCACATTACATACCCACATTTAAAACCTACTCAACCAAACGCACTGTAATCATAAAAATCTATATGTAGTTGCTTAAAATAGCTCAGGAATATTGTCTAAATACATCTGCAATATACACAAAGTACTGTATACTCTGTATAAGAATGCCAAATATCTGCTCACATTTTTCTTCCTGTTCTGCAGATCAGTATCTTCATGACTCATCTGTCTAACTATGGGAACGATCGATTGGGTCTGTATACTTTCGTGAACCTGGCCAACTTCCTGAAGTGCTGGACCAATCTAAGACTGCACACACTCCCGCCTCTGCAGCTTGCACACCACTACTTTACCCTATTCCCTGAGCAGAGAAACCCACTCTGGCAGGTCTGTACATGTGTGTGAACATGTGAGAGAGATGTTTGCATGTGTGTGTGTGTGTGTATACAGTATGTGTGTAATGAATTTTTCAAGTAGTCCTCAAAAAATATGGGCCTATTTTGTTTCCCTGTTGCATTGATTCTTTCAAAAATAGGTTGAGGTTTAGGGATAGAATTATTTTGTTACAACATCGACTCCAACATTGGATATATTTGGGTTTATCTTTTTTGTTATATGTTACTTTATTTAAGCCCATTTTGCGAGGTTATATCTGATCGCACACTTGTTATTATCACTGTCTAGCACATCTATCTCTAAAGGGCCTGCTACTTGAAATGGACGTATGGTGTGTATTGGATGTATTGACTGATAATATGTGTGTGTGTGTGTGTGTGTGTGTGTGTGTGTGTGTGTGTGTGTGTTTGCAGAACCCATGTGATGACAAGAGGCACAAGGATATCTGGTCTAAAGAGAAGACCTGTGACAGACTCCCCAAGTTTATGGTGGTTGGACCTCAAAAAACTGGTAAATATGGAATTTAAATATTTATTAATAATCCCTTATAAAAGATGGTAAGAAGTTGTTTTCATGTCCAGTGCCAGTGGAATCATCTAGAAACATTTTCATTTCCATTTAACAGGGAAACCAACAGTCTCAGTCAAGACTCATCAGTGATTGTGATTAGGGACATACCTAACTTTATACTTATTTGTTGCAGTAAATACTTAATTCATGCAAGCATGCACTATACAATCATGCACTGTCCATACAGTCATTTCGCACATCTTTTTAAAAACTTGAAGTGTATAATTTAGGAATTTTCTGAGGTGTCCTTTTCATTAATTAATTCATTCATTCATTCATTCATTTTCTATTCAACTTGTACAGGGTTGTGGGAAGCCTGAAGCCTTTCCCAGTAGACTTTGGGCACAAGTCGGGGTACAACCTGGAGTGTTTCATCCCTGCAAAAATGTCTATACAATTCCTAAAGAACAAACTCTATAGAATTTCTGTAGAAAACAAATGGAAATCATATAGAGATTTAGTACTAAAGGATTATTTTCTAGAGCCAATTACATAGAACTTGGGTACTAAAGCTCCATAAAATGTATACTAAAACCAAGTGGAAATTTTGTTCCCAAGCACTATAAAAATGGTTGTATAGAATCCTATTGAACAATATTACCCAAGGTTCATAGACATTGTTCTATAGTGCCCTAAAGACATTTAGAACCCAAGATCTAAAGTATTAGATCTATAGAACCTATAGTCCAGAGTCTATAGGTTCCAAAAAATCCTATATAATTTTATTATCCATGCTCTATAGAAATGGTTCTGTAGAATCCTATAGAATTTGATTACTCATGCTTTATAGAAATGTTTTTTTATAGAATCCTATACTACCCATGTGTTGTAAGGAAAAAAAATCTACAGAAATACAATTCTGTAGAAAGTGTCTAAAAGATTTCGACAACAGGTTCTGTTAAAGCTTTAATGAATGAAAATGGAAAAAGTACCTGTTTTGAACAAAAACTCTCTATTGAACCCATTTACAGAAATGTATCACTTCGGTGCGAAATTATTATAGGATTATATAGACCCATTTCTATAGAAACCGTGTGTAATAGAATTTCCATCCATTCTCTAGGGAAATCCATTTTTGCAGGAGTCCATCACCTTTCTGTGAAAATAAAAACACGGCAGTCTCTCGTGTCGTGCCGCGCAGATCCCTTTAGGCTGGTGTGATCGAATTTGTTGTCGAGGGAGAAAGCAAACATTTGCCAGTATAATGGATGGAACGGCCAGTCTATGTTGGTTAGCTTTCAGCCTAGTCTGTATACCTCCTCAATTACCGTCCGTCTGTTTTCCCTTGCACTGCTTGCAGTGTCTCTGCACCACGGTGACTGCTTCATACACACATTTCAACGATATAATATCCAGAGTCTTGCAGTTAAAAAAGCATGAAAAGACACCATCCTGTTTCCATTTTGGAATAACACACGTAGGTAGATCTCACAAGACGACGATGGCTTCCTGCCAGCACCTGTAATGATATGTTGCACAGTATGGGTTTTAAAAAGAAATCTATACTCTATCAAAGCCTGAACAACTTTGTTGGCAAAGATAAGAAGAGCTCTTGTGGAACTTGGAGATATTTTATAGCATTGTAGAAATTAGAGAATTCTGATGGGATTTTGGTTAAATATCGTATAAAAAAAAGGAAAAGTTGCGCATAATGTAAAGAATGTATGCCTTCTCTAAAGTTCTAGAGATTCTAAATTGGAATTCTGTACCACATCTAGTAATTCTATAGTGTTCTGTTGAAGAACTTCTATAGACCTACATAAAGAGAATTAACATTATGGAAATTATTATAAAATTACATTGAACTACAGAACATTTTTATACAGAATTTTGATTTGAACGCAATGTCAAAGGGAAGGACAGGTAGATTTAGTCATGGATTCTCTGTCCATAGAGAAAAAAATTCTATTTAAAAACAAAAATTTTATAAAAGTAGATCAGCATCACTATCTCTTTCACATTCCTACAGTGTTGTGGGGTTTGTTTTATTTAATGGTGTTTAACAGTAGGATTTAAATGTGCCTTTCATATATTAGATGTTCCTCGTGTAAAAAAACAAAGATAAACACCTCTAATGTTGTGTACAAATGACAAAATCCTATTACTGACTAACAAGCCTAATTTAACAGTGGGAATCAACCATCTGTCTGTTTAGATTTTTTTATTTTTTTATTTTTTGTCCTCGCTGGGATTTCCTAATGCTCATGTTAAATTATTTTTTATTACCGTCTGTTGGTGCGCAGCACTTAAACACGGATGTCTTTTAATTTTAAAGCGATTTTGCATTACAGCGCCGTAATATATATTTATTATCCGTACACATTGTGATCTCCTCAATTGTGCACTCAATTCCCACAATTCACCACGAACTGTAAAAGTTGCAGCGTGTTTCCTAGCGCAAGGCTTCAAGGCTTTGTGTGTGTTTGAGAGTGTGAAAGTGTGAGCTGTTGTTCACCTTGATCCCCCCTGTCACATCTCACCTTGTACAGCACAGATGAAAGTGCAGCAAGAGACATTAGATGCACTGAAGGAGAACAACACAGACTCACTTGGGGGAGAGATGGAGAATCAGAAAAAGGGGCGAAAAAGAGAGAAAAGGCGTGAACGGAGGGAAAAAAAAGAGCGAGCGCTGGTTCTTTCGCTGTGTGGAGTTGTCTAGCTAAAGGAGTTTGATTGGTGTCAGGACACCAGAGTAGTTAGACAGTTTGTGCTTTGAGCTCTCTCCACAAACTTATGAAACACCCGCTCACCCACTCTCGTTCTGACACGCACAAACAGATACTCGCAGATACCACGCTCGCTAGCTCCCACACACACAAACACACACACACACACATTCACATCCAGTCTTTTTCACAGGAACATGCATACATAGATATATACATACATACATATTTGTCCATAATGACTTGCCCAACACATTCAGACACACATTTACGCCCACAGCTGAAAAATCCATGCTGCAAATAGAGTATTGATTTCAGCCCATTCTCCGTTTCCTTCTCTCTCCATCTTTTGACTTTATTTGTTGAGTCCATGTAGCGCACTTAAACATATTACACTATCATTATCCGCGCAGGGCCTCATCTATCCTTGTTATGTGTCTCGTTCTTCTCCTTCGCAGGCACCACGGCGCTCTACCTTTTCCTCCTGATGCATCCGTCCATCTCCAGCAGTTTCCCCAGCTCCAAGACCTTCGAGGAGGTGCAGTTCTTCAACACCAACAACTATCACAAAGGCATTGACTGGTAAAACAATATTTTGTATTTGTTCATTTGTAGGAGAAAGCACTGAAATAAAAATGTAAGGGTTAATTTATAATTTATTTCAGGTAGAGGTGTCATTAATAGTCTTTCTAAGCAAGCTTATGTGGCTAGTTTTATCATTACCAGCTTCTGTTAAAAAAAGATTGTTCTTGAAATAAAGTCTGTATGACACACAGTCTCAAAAGAGTCAGTTGAGGGTAAAGTAGAAGGCTTGTTAATGTCCTTGCAATTGGGAGTTCACCTCACACGCACCAAAGGCATTTAATGTGTCTCCTTTAATGTGCAGAGGATGTCAGTGACATAACATGAAGGCAACTATGACTTCTCTGTAGCTGTCCTAATCATTATTGCTGATCAATGGCTTTAATCTAGTTATAAAAACCAATTATGTTTATGCTAATTAGGATTTCACATATATGTATTTAAGTCGAACTGAGGCGTGTGATCCAGTTTCTCATGAACACTCAGCGTGTGGAACACCTGATCCGTAAAAATCGACTTGTCGCCAACTTGTGGAAGAGACGAATCTGTACACACAATCATTCACCAACACCACTTGCACATTACAGGAGCTCGGCTAGAAGTTATTACCAGTACAGTCCTGACCTCGTGCCAAGCCATTTCTACATGTTTGTGCCATTCAAGCAGTTCCTGGGAGGCCAGCGTTTCTAGACGTTAAGCACGCAATTAAGCGGTCATGGCTCCTGCGTACTAGGAAAACATTCTACCTTGATGGCATCCACTATTGAAACCCTAGGATAAGTGTAACAGGGGATTATACAGAGAAATAAATATGAGTTTTACACCCATAACTCTGTTCTGTTAAATGTTCTGGTTTGGCTTGAACACCCCTCATAATTTGAATGTCCAGGTTTACACATAGTTTAAAGAAAAATTTCGGTATCTTATAGCATCTTTTTGAAGACCACACAGTTTGGTGATAAAACAATATCAGTACACTGTAATAAGGTGATATAGTACTGTATAATGTTTAACTGATCTAAGTCACGCGTGTTTGTGTGTGTGTTTGTAAAAGGTACATGGAGTTTTTTCCAGTTCCATCAAACGTCAGTACGGACTTCCTGTTTGAGAAAAGCGCTAGTTACTTCCCTTCGGATGAGACGCCTAAACGAGCTGCCGCCCTTTTGCCCAAAGCCAAAATCCTCACCCTGCTCATTAACCCATCTGACAGAGCCTACAGCTGGTACCAGGTACCCTTTTCAACCACAGCAAGAAACTAACCAATGTACAATCTCCAACACAAACATTTCAGCTGTTCGGGTTTGTAGGTGTGTGTGTGTGTGTGTGTGTGTGTGTGTGTGTGTGTGTGTGTGTGTATACAGTATGTGTGTAGGTGTGAGGGTTCTTTGCTGCAGTAGGTTAAAGAGAAGCTGGTTAAACTGGGGATCGATGCAGTGAGGAGCGAAAGTCAATGCCACATTAGATTACCATCAGCACACTCTCTGCCTTTTAAGCTCACTTATTGAGCTCATTCAGCAGGATATAGTGTGTGTGTGTGTGTGTGTGTGTGTGTGTGGGTGGGTGTGGGTGTGTTTTTGCATATTTCCATCATGATAATGCTAACAGTTCTAATTAAATATAGTTTAAAAAAAAGAAGATAAAAAGGTGTTAGTATTTAGCAATTAGTATTAGCTAACTAGCTAAGCTCCCTATGTCATGAAATTATAGCTAGGTAGCTGCTTTCGTGACAAAAACTGCTACTTCTTACAATATACTATTATATTAAACTCTCTAGATGCTATTTCCACACTTTTGTACAGTTTAATTTTGTCTAGGTTTGCCTTTTTTGGCTTTTACTACACGTATAAATCTAAAAACAAATGCTTCTGAGTAGGCGTCTAGGTTTAAGAGGATTGCACTCAGAGGTTAGCCAGCTGGTTATAGAAATAAACTTTCATGGACGTTTAACTGACTTTAAAGTCCTGTCAGAAAACACATCATGTTTGTTTGTGCTTCAGCTAGCTTGTGTTAGCAGGAAAAGGTTTTTTAAATGTGACTTTAAATCCTCCCAGAATGTTAAGAATCCCTTAACGCTTAGCGCTAGGATATATATATATATATATATCAACATTTAGGAATGTGACTTTAAAAACTTTCTCAAAAATATTGTCAGGTTAACTCCCTTTTTTGCGCTAACTTGCCAGCGGTAAAAGACATTTATTAAAATCCTCTCAGTGTAGATTGTAAATTGTTAGCTCGTTAACTATCTGGAATTAATCATGAAATAAAATAAATATGTATAAACGTGACTTGAATTTTATCCTGTGAGGTGAAATATTAGATAGCTACCTAGGCTTAAGCAGTGAAAATATTGAAGATTTAGAAATATGAATTCAACGAAACTCTGAAGTTTGCTTAGATTAGATGATACAATGTATTAACTAATTGTTTTTCCTAAAAGTTTTTAAATTTTACTTAAAAAGTCTCTCAGAAACTGTCATCATGTTAGCTAGCATGCTAGAAAAATAACATGATAGCTAGAATATAGGAATAGTTATATATAGTGACTTCTTCAGAAATTCTGTTAAATTGGTTGTTGTTTTCTAGCTAGCTAAAGTTAGCAGTAAACACATTTATGAATATGACGTCCAATCCATTTAGAAATTGTCAGGCTAGGTATTGTTTTGATGCTAACTAGTGTTTGAAACATTTTTTAAGTAATCCTGTCAGGTTAGTTCATACCCAAATAGCACACACACACACACACACACACAATAGATTGACCTGACTACTCATAATTGTTGTGTATCTTTATACCTTTAAAACCAGCTGTAAACAAAACTTAACGGTAGTGTCAGTGGTGTGTACACATATTTGGTTCTTCTCCAGGATTAAGAATGTGGTGGGTTCTGCGAGGCGGAGTGTGGACAGAGAGAAGGGGGATTTTAAGAGAGAACGGCAGAGATGGAATGAGTGAAAGAGGGAGAGGGGGAAAAAAATCTCATCAGCAGCATGCCTCAGGAGGTCCTAGCATGCGATGATTACCAGCAGCGAGAACATGGAAAAGAGAAAGAGCTTTCGATCCCATTTCCCCTCCTAATAAGTGTGTGTGTGCGTGTGTTACCCAAAAATGGATGTTTGGCTTTGTAGCGCTTTTTACATTATCATGTCCGTTCCTAAACTTTGTCTGTAAACTTTGCAGTTTTGTTTAACTTCTGGTACCCTCATAACGCACTCTCTTTCCTTCTTTCTTTGTCTTGTTTTTGTTGCCATGGCAGCATCAGAGGGCCCATGAGGACCGGGCAGCGCTTCGTTACAGCTTCTACGAGGTGATTTCGGCTAATCAGCACGCTCCATCAGACCTGCGGTCCCTGCAGAACCGCTGCCTCATCCCTGGGCTCTATTCCACACACCTGGAGAGATGGCTTACCTACTACCCACCTGGCCAGGTACACACCCATACACATGGCAGCCCCAGGTGGCTTCCTGATCTGTCGAAAGCATGCTATTCGAGAGCGTATCCCTTTCACACATGCAGTTTTCTGGACCTGGATAAAGCACTCAGTGAAGATGATTAAATAAAAAAATTAATGGAAGGTTATTGGAGACCTAACTATTGAGTACAAACACATATGTGAACATGTGTGTGTGTGTGTGTGTGTGTGTGTGTGTGTGTGTGTGTGTGAAGTTGATGATAATAGATGGCCAGCAGCTGAGGAACGATCCAGCGGCCGTGATGGATGAGGTGCAAAAGTTCCTGGGTGTCTCTCCGTACTTTAACTACTCACAGGCACTTACGTGAGTTCAAGCAGCACACACACATACACACACACACATGCACACACATATGAGCTATTCATTTTTTTTTTTTTAATGACATACTGTAAGCATAGATCTGTAACTCTCACTTGATAACTAAATATGAGATCACTGCTGATGCGAGTATCTCAGCTATGAGGGATTAATGTTGGACCTGAACACAGAATTTCGCTTCACGAGGAGCCTGTAATTAAAAACAACTCATTAAGCATTTTCCCCTCTCTCCTGCCCTCCCTTTCTTTCTTTGTGTCTCTTTTCATTCTGTTTAATTAAGAGACGTTGGCAGCTCTGTTCTCTAGTGACTCTCTAAGGCTTCTAGAGCCAATACAGGAAAACACATTTATATGACAATCAGTAGCTTGCCAACAAATGATTCACAATCTACAACTCTCTCTCTCTCTCTCACACACACACACACACACACACACACACACACACACACACACACACACACAGATGATTTAGCTAAGAAACAGCACACATTAAAGCCTTCCAGCACTTTTTCTATTGGCCTACATTTAAGTAGGAACTAATAGAACTAATGGTATACACATTGAAAATTTAAAATTAAATAATGCATTTTGTGCTTCCCGAAGCATCTTGCTGTTTTATTTCTCAATCTGGACAAAGGAGAAAAAAACCTTAGATTGATTTGTATGAGAAAAAAAAGCATTCTTCTTGTTTTTTCGTATGGCATACTATCTAACGATTTGAAGTTTTTAATCACATATTTAGAATGTTACAGTATACTAACTTTATATTAGGGCTGGGAAGTACCAGTCACCTCCTGATACGACATTATCATGATACCTCTGTACACCGATTCGATTAAAATCATCATAAAATTGTAAAGTATCACAATTCACTCCTACCACAGAATGAAAATGCGTAAATAGCTCAGAGTGCACCACCTGCAGGATTATAAAGAAACCATGACGTGTTAAATCTTCAAACACCTCCAAAGTCTCACAACTTAATTTGACACTGAGCACGAGCTAAATGTCTGCGAGCACACTGGCAAGTGCGGCTTCAAATGCAGGCACGTGAGCCTTCAAACACGTGATTTTCGACTAATTATCGCTCACAGTGTTTTGAGACTGGTGTAAGAGTGTGTAATGAGTGGGTTTGAGACTAATTTGCTCACAGAGTTTGAAGAAGAATGAAGATCGGTGGCTTTAAACACGCGCAATTTTTAATAATGTAATGATAATGATTTTATGCAACAGTTCCACAAACATCATTTATAAACAAATTCACATTTTTTAATTTTTTTTATTTAATCAGTTATTTTGCTCCACCAACACATACAGTATCATTCTATGATTGGTGGAACAAACTATCCACCAAAAAGTAAAAGTAGTTTTAAATTCTCACTGGTATTATGTAGCCAAAGGGTGAAGACGCTAAATCATGGTGGTGGTGGACAAGCATGAGAATCTTACAAGGTTTACTTTATATTTCTACTTATTCCCCCTTAAAATATTGGACAACTTTCGGGTACCAGGGTTGAATTTCTATGTTGAGTGCAAGTTAGAACCCCTAGTTTCAAACACCTAATTGTGGCCTTGATTAGGGGTTAGTGAGGGATTTGGTATTTGGTCTTGTGTTAGAAGTTAAAAGCTTTGTTGCCATAAAAAAAAAAAATAAAAAAAAACAGACAGTTCAGAACCAACGTGACACATAATATTGTTTATGATTACAAAATATTATCAGATGTGTTTTCTTGCTAACCAGCTCGTGACTGGTTTTGAATGTGGGTTTTTTCGCTGGCTAAGAATTGTATAAACTGTTATGTTATACGTCAAATTTCATTGCTTGTTCTTAGTTTTATTTTATTTTTGTGATCATAGAAATTTACTCTAATGTTACGAAATAGTAAATGGCATTGACAATGGCATTCTTTCCACTAATTTTCCACCACGCATCTAAAATAAAAAGAATGTCTCTTGGGTTATAAAAACGCACAAGATAAATGAATAAAGATTAATGAAATTAATTGCAAAAAGGGATCATGAAGGTAAGGACGCGTATACAAAGAGAAACTTATAGAATGAAATGAGACCATGTACACACAAAACTTTGAAAAATAAAATTGTTCTTAATTTCAATCACGCTTTAAGTTTTAAATATTGTTTTACAAAGACTTTAAGTGTTATTAATGTTACAGTCAGCTTCGGAGCTGACCAATCACAAGCTAGGATTTTTGATTCACGAGCCATCTTCCTCCAGTTTCTTTTTGTTTAACTAAACAACACCAGATTGTAGGATTGATGTCTAAAAATGTCTAAATGTGAACGTCGATGCGATTTCATTTAACTCAGTGTTTACGTTCGGATGAATTAACTGCTACAACTAAAAGGATTACAACAGTTTGAGTATATGCAGGAAATCCCCCGGTGTGGATCTCAGATTTAGAGTAAAAGAAAAAAATAAGTCTGTGTGCATATATATATATGTGTGTGTGTGTGTGAGGAAAATATGTGCTGGCAAGATTGATCGTGCTTTGGGGTGTTTGTACTGTACTTTAGTTCAAGCGTTCACGTGTAATCTGTGTTTACAGCTCAGGCAGCAGACTAATTAACACCCCGTCCCACACTTCCCCTCACACCCCCGCACCCCCCACGCAGTGTTTATCAAACCCGACCATGTCGCCTCTGACAGCGAGACAAGGTTACGCCTGACATCTGTCAGCCTCAGCGTGTCTGTGTGCGTGTGTGTGTGAGTGTGTGTGAGTTTCCTATATGAGGTGGATTTACTTCTCGAAATGACATGACATGATTGAGCTCTCATCCCTCATTTCTCTCTCTCTCTCCCTCTCTTCACTTCTGTCTCGGCAGATTCGATCCTCAGAAGGGGTTTTGGTGTCAGCTGCTGGATGGAGGCAGAACGAAGTGTCTGGGCAAAAGCAAAGGTCGCAAATATCCTCCCATGGATGCTGAGGTAAAAAAATAAAATAGCCTAGCAACGCGTTGCTAGAAATGACACGCTATGGGTTTTTTTGGTCCACTTTCTGCATATTAACACATCTAGTATGTTCACACTATGCTGAAATAATGTCACGCTGCCACTTTGGATCGCAGTCCTTGTTTATAGCCCAATTATGTACACGTTACGTTTTTCTTTTATGGCCAGCAGGTGCAACGGATCAGGCTCATTTCACACAGGTTGATATGAAAGCTGTAACGGATCCACGAGCTCGGTTTTGTGCTGCGGTATAATGCAGTCGAGAAACACTGAAGACTTTCTGTTCAATTTTATTCAGAAATAAAAACCAGCAAGAAGGGGTGATTAATATCATTATCTTATATAATATAACTGCATATTGACAATAATGGCATTCTGGCTGCTAGCTTATTGCCGTTAGTCATACTAGCGAGTCTTAAATTGATGTTTTAATACAATTCTAAACTGACTTGACAGACAAAGGCAGTATTGCAATATACTTATGAATTAGATTAGCTAGAAAATTGAAAAATCCAAATGCAACTGCTGTTCTGATTGCCTCTTTCGATGCTGCAGCTCCACTTGATGCCATTTTTAGAAATGAAAAACCTTTACAGCTTAAGCAAAAGTTCAACTAGAACAAATAAAAACATGTTGATATCCCTTCCACAAATCTGCTAGCGACTGCCAAAAACTAGCAGACAATTGGTTTTAAAGGTCCCATATTTTCCTGTTGGTGTAACAAATTAACTCAGCTCTCAGACCTCCTGTGTTTTAAATGCTCCAGATGAAGAAAATGACCTACTGCTGAGCCATGTCCCTCCATGGGAGGGGATGTTCTGATGTGAGGTCACAATCTAATTGGCTTGTTTAAACCCTGGGCCAGTACAAAAATGAATAAGGATTTATTTTCCTTAACATATTTGTTTGTACGACACTGTTTGTACCCACACTGGCATTGCATATAAATGAGTGCTGTCAGTCGATTAAAAAAAAAAAATCTAGTTAATCACAGTCAATGCCTGTGATTACTCATGATTAATTACAATTTTAAAGTGCTCAGATTTCCTTGTATTATAAACATGCAATGTTGGAATTAAGAAATGCATGACAAACTGGTGAGAGGAAACAGATTATTAGATTATTTTATAACATCTCAAACATTGACAATTAACAAATGTTAAATTAAAATCTCTTGAATGGAACCGGCATCCAGTGACTGGGTAGTAAGGGGTGTGGCAACTCACAGACGGTCGGACTCGAACCCGGATCCTCAAATCAACAACCTAAAGCCTTGGCCTCCAGACCCTCCACTCATCTTACAGTTAATGTATTTTTGTAAAAAATAGTTCCCCTTGAACCAAATTTGTGTTTTTATCCAAACTTTCATCTAGAAGCTTTTTATAATGAAACTTGCTGTTCAGC
This sequence comes from Clarias laeviceps, assembly GCA_030014305.1. Taxonomy (NCBI): domain Eukaryota; kingdom Metazoa; phylum Chordata; class Actinopteri; order Siluriformes; family Clariidae; genus Clarias; species Clarias laeviceps. Next base: position 5,681,837 of record JAQMYJ010000013.1, on the reverse strand, counting down.
ACACATGGTGATGTTTCCTCAGTCATCTTCAAGAAAAAACAGGATTTGGGATGAAATTTCTTGTGAATCAAGGCATAAAAATGATTGACATTTACAGAAGACATCAAGCACAGTACGTTTTTTCTCACTGTAACTGCCATAATACATTTGAAAGGTGCAAGCAATTTGTAGAAAGCTGTGCATCCGTGAATGACAATCCCGGCCGAGGTGGCTCGAAGCTCACTGCAGTCGTTCCCGTGAAAATTCACCGAGTGGAACGCCTGATCCATGAAAATCAAAGGATAACTCATCACCAACTTGCAGTGGTGACGCATCAGTTGGAACTGTGCACATACAATTATGTTCACCAACATTACTTGCACATTAAAAGGATTTGGCTGGGAGTTATTGCCACATTCCCCATACAGTCCTGACCTCACACCAAGCCATTTCCACAGGTTTGGCCCATTCAAGGAGTTCCTGGGAGGCCAGCGCTTTAGACTTGAAGCAGGCAGTTTGATCATGGCTCTGGAGTAATGAGAAAACTTTTTATCTTGATGGTATCCATGCACTAGTGAAAAGCTAGGATAAGATTTCATAACTGTGATTTATTATTCTGCAAAATCAAAAGTCCTGGCTTGACTTGAACATGATAAAAAGAAACAATGGTTTAAGCCAAAACCTCTGGAGGAAAGTCTTCCATGGCTGAAAGAAAGCCCTTTGGAAAACTCTCCCTGGCCTTCTATTCTGCTGTTTATGTAGCAATCCTGTCAGCCATTTTCTAGACACTCTTTGTGTATAAGACAAATCATTCCACAAGAGCGTGACCCTTACTGAACTCTGTCCTGGACTACGTACTATATGTTGAAGAGTGCACTTTAATGTAACTTTTGTAAGTTCCGACGCTAACTCTTTGTTTCTTTGACGGGAAAAGTGGGCGGTATCTTTTTATACAGCATTGATTTTAATAATCGATAATAACTTCAGCTGCAATTGTAGCTGATAGAGACCAATCCTAAGTAATGATGATGATGTGGAAATAGCTGTAGTGCCCTCTAGTGGAAATAATAAAATAAATCCCTTGCCTTTTTTTTAATACAAAAAAATCAAACACGCTTGTTATGTATCTTATCTCAGTGCAGATTCCACAGCAGCCAGCAGCGTGCTGCTTTGCAGGTAGAGAATTCACACAGGATATGACAAAAAGGAGTTGCATAATCCACATTTGTGCTTGTTACATAAAACAAAAATCGATTTCTGAGATCCTCATGAAACACATTTATGAGCGCTGTCCACCTATCAGACCTAATCCTACACAGCCCAGGGTTACAGCACGCTCTTGTTGCCTCCTGTGAGAAGACAATCTGCTGTTTGTGTGTGTGTGTGTGTGTGTGTGTGCCACTACGCCATTTATGACCATGTTTGACACTAGCACCCATTTGTTTTTAATTGAAATCATTTTCATGATTAAACATGACACCCTCGTGGGCGTAGACCAGCTTTTTAATATTATAAAATTTAATAGCTCTAAATAAATAATATAATATTTTTTAATATATTATAACCTCTCACTCACAGTATGTGTGTAACTGTGTGTCTGTGTGTGTGTGTGTGTGTGCCTGCACGTGTGAGGACACAGCAGCGGTGATATAAGACCCATCTGTCTGTTCGTCTCTCGGCCATTTTTCTTCATTTTCACGCTCGTCCCTCGTTTCTCTCCGTCTCTCCGTTTCGCTCACACGTCTCGAATGTGGATCTCCGCATGACAATCAGCAGCTCGCAGGGTCTCACTCACACTCACTCACTCACACTCTCTCTCACACACACAGCACAGTTTCATAAGCACATGATAAAGCTGTTCACAACAAGATGTTAAACAGCATCAGGGTGTAGCAGCTGTTCCTTGTAACGTTTATGATAAAACAGTAAAATTCTGAATAACGGGACAAAGACAGACAGAATGTTAAATATTATTTCAGCAAATTTGAAAATATTGATTTGAGATTTCTTTTTTTTTTTTTATGGGAATTGTGATGAATTGTTTTGTTATGTTACATACAGTAGTATTATATTTACACAGACTAATATTGACCTGGTGTGAGACTTTGACGATTAATGAGACACATTATTCTTTCTCTTTCTTTCTCACCACAGTCTCGTCTCTTCCTCTCTCGATTCTACCGGGATCATAACATCGAGCTGTCGAAGCTCCTTCACAGACTTGGTCAACCTCTCCCAGCGTGGCTCCGTGAGGAACTACAGAAGGTCAGGTAGCATTTATTCCTCTGACCCTGTCAGGTCAAAGGTCAAGGGTCGTGACCACAAAGGACACTCTATCTGGAGGGAGGGAAAGAGCTGGACCGAAGGCCAGTGTGTGACGCTGTTGAGCCTGAAAATCTGGATAGTTGGAGTGATAATGAAAAGGCAATACATGAAATGAGAGCGAAAGTGAGAAAGTGTTGTAGAGAGAAAGAGAGAGAGGGAGAGAGAGAACACGTGCAAATGCCTGGCCCTAGATGTCAAACACTGCATCAGAGGATGAGACCTGCAACTGGTTTTATTCTATCATTTATCCAAATCCAAGTCCAAAGCAAATGATGCAATCTGTCAGTTTCCTCTCAATTGCACTCGCTTTTTTTTTTCCCAATCCCAATCGTGTATTCTTATTTTAGAAGAATAAATCAGGACGTTTTGGCACCCACCTGAAGTAAAAATCCGTTCTCAGCGATGGATGTCTCTGCTGTCAAAATGCTCTGGTCATCGTCTTCATCACACGCACAAGTCGCAAGCAAATCTAACAACACCTTTGTTTTTCCTCGGACACGATCACTGCTCGCATTCTCTCTTTACTCGCGTGAACACGAACTCTATAGGAAACGACGGGCAAGAAGACGCATTGACGCCGGAAAGCTGCTGGGTAACGCTTTTAAATGCCCTCGGACCAAGTGACAGAAGATTTCTTCTGAATTAACACTGAATGGAAAGTTCACTGATGATGCAATGCTGAAAGTAGTGTGTGTGTGTGTGTGTGTGTGTGTGTTCCCTGTGTGAAAGTTTCCTGCTCTTTATTTGACTTTTTGCTTCATTTGAGCAGAGCCACTCTGGAAATGTACAGAATATAATTATAAATATGTATTAAACACTGGAAATATGTTTTAATAACACCGTAATTTTCTCGTGATTTCTTCTTTAAACACTCCACTGTTACTGTAGATGTTTCTTTCGCAGTTTTGGAAGGAGTCTCCAGTATCAATGCTTTGGAACATTATTTGTCATGTGACATTTTTTTCTTTGAAGAATTAAAGGCTAGTTACTGATCAGCTGTACAGTAGCTGCTGTAAAAGAAGTGATAACAGGAACTAACTTGCTTCTTAGTCTAATTACTGTTGTATAAAACAGAGTATACTATATATATATATATATATATATATATATATATATATATATATAAATATATATATACACTGTATATAGTATACAGTAGGTTTAATAGTGCTAGTGCTAGTGGTAGCTCAGCAGATAAAGGCTCTGGGTTCCAGACTTCCATAGTGGATCATTGATCAAGACCCTTAACCCTGTCTGCTCCAGGGTGCTCAGACCACAGACCCCAAACAGGGACATGCAAAGAAAAGAATTCCACTGTGCAGTAATGTATTTCTGACAAATAAAAGGAGCAATGTAACTTAATTTTAAGGCAATGTGATAAAAGTTCACATTAAAATCTACAAACTGATATACAGTACTGTGCAAAAGTCTTAGGCATATGCAAATGAATGCTGTAGAGCAGTGGTCCCCCACCACCGGGCCATGCACCAGGCTGTGGATAATTTGGTTAATTTGGTGGATAATCAATTTCTGAAGAGTGTTTTATTGAAAAATGATCAGATCATCTCCCATTAATTTCCCTCTGTACCTCTTTCTTAAAACCGATAAAAATTAAGCTAACAGTAAAAGTTCTACTTCAACTCTAGCTAAAATTCATAAAAAGAGAGCTTCTTTGAAAAAGTGAAAGACCCGATGATGAGACAGCAGAATGCTCTAAGACAACCAACAAAATTAAAGCTGCATTTAAAAGAAAATACCTGAAAAGAGTTCTACCTAAATTACAGGTTTATCACAACAGATGATTCACACACTCCAAGCCTAAAATAGTAGATGTGGCCTTTAAAAGTATGCTTGAGATGACTTCAACTCTGCCAAAGTTCAGAATTAAAATTAAGGCAGAATATCCTACTGTAGATCAACACAAAAGCACTGAAAATCCTGCTTCCATTTCCAACAATCTATCTTTGTAAAGCGGGGGTTTCTACAGTACCAAAACCAAATTACAGAGCAGACTTTCTGGGTGATTGTATCCCATCCCTCCAAAATGAGATGATCTTGTCACAGGGAAACAAGCTCAGGGTTCACACTGATACTGCGTTATGATAGAGTATGTTGTGTTTATTATGCACTTTATTATGCTTTGTTACACGCACGCAATGGCCCATCCATGGGAAATTGTCTTAAATTTACCTAAACTGGCTCGTGGTGCAAAAAAGGTTGGAAACTCTTACTGTAGTTATAAAGTTTTACTACGCATCCTGCATCCACAGTTCTTCTGAGGACACTGACTGCAGTTCCATTGTTTTTTGTCGAAAAGTGGTCACTTATATAATATGCTGTTTTCTTTTCCAGCATACAAATATTTTTCTGTAACTTTTAATTTTGGAGTGGAATACTGATGTTTGAAAATCAAAACTTTGTACCGATTCAAAAAGTCATACAATAATAATAATTAAAAAAATCTATAACAAAGTTTGTACTAAAAACACAGTAAGTACTTTGCGCAGTACTGTATACACACACACACACACACACACACACACACACATATAAAGATTTTTTTCTTTATATCTACCTTATGAAAAAGAAGGAATGGAGAGACTGGTCTTCATATGTGTGTAAACTTTTGCACTCTACTCCTAAGTTTGAAGGTGAGTTGTAATTAATGTATTTGTCCACCTGGTGGCGCCGCAGTCACACTGGTGAGTAAGGAGTTTTTCAACTGAGGTCTTTAAGCAATACAACAACAGTACAACTTTATGACAACAGAGACAAAATCCAGGAGGTTAATATTATTAATGAGAATAATGAAGTGATTATAATCAGATTTGTTTATTTTAAGACTTTAAGAGCTATACGGCACACTGAGTGGAAGGGAAGGCTGAAAAAAAGGAGGTTTCTCCCCGTCCCCAGTCCATTCCTTACACACTCACCATTTTCTATCTTTTCCCCTCCTTTCCTCATTCTTTCCCAAATCCCGTCTCATTTCACGAGTAAGTGCCAACACCTTGGACAACCTCGGGAAAACAAAGAGCCTGTGTCCCTGACACTTATATTCACATCTACATGGTGTTATGACAGGAACAGCAGCCATTTTAGAAATGCTAAAACACATAGCGCTTCATGTTTATAAAGTAGCTGTTAAGCACACATGCTAAAAGCACTGACAAACTAGTTGGTTTATTAATAAAAATCTTTTTTTTTTTTTTAATTAGGGAATGTCAAAGTAATTAATAAAAATGAACTTTTAGTTAAAAAAAATCTAGATATAAATGTTGTCTAGCTAGCTCACAGTGCGTACAGTATGTGGAGCTGCTAATTAGACGACTAGCAGGAAAGTTAGCTGCTAATTAGGCTATAGTGCATGTCCTTATGAAATTGTTTTCTCTCTCTCTCTCTCTCTCTCTCTCTCTCTCTCTCTTTCCTTCTTTTTTTGTGTTCAGTAGTAGTGACCACATTTACTTATTCAGGTTTTTTTCTTTTTCAGGAAATTTATGCCAAATAGGTTTTCCTCACAAAACAGCTAATTAGATTTTTTCACATCAAAAAATATACCATTAATGTCAAATTCTTGCAAATGGAATTAATACAGAAATATAAATTATTAACTAAGATGAAATCACTACAAATGCTAAATTTAATTGAATGTTTTTGATTGAAGCTTTTAAACCTACATGCATCCTGATGCTTTTGTTATTAATCTCCTTAGTAACATTTTTTTTTTTTAAGATTGTCTTAGAAAGACGCACACACAATGAGTGTTGTATTTGTGGTGCAAACAAGAAGTAGTTGTAAGACAGACTAAGCTAACAAAGAGACGAAGAGGTCTCTCTCTCTCTCTCTCTCTCTCTCACACACACACACACACACACACACACACACACCGCCCTTGAGCAAGGTTCAGTTGGGTTTGCCTGGCAGTACATGTTGAATTCAGTGAATTTCTCATTCCTCAGAGAACCCTTGACCCAGGTTGAAACATCTCTCTCTCTCTCTTTCTCTCTCTCATAGTTTCAGTATCTCTACCTCCAGTCTTACTGCTTGACTCATGACACATTTTATCTCTACTAAAGCCAGTTCATATATGAAAAACTTTTCAAATGTTCATCAGAACAACAGATGACATATCACATTACAATTACCATAAATATTAGTGATTAATGGCAGCTAATGACCTCATTAAAAATGTTATCTAACAATAAACCAATAAATCCCTAATCACATGTGAATTCTGATATTGGAGACTTCTTCCATAAGAATGTCTTTGTTTAATCACTGAAATGTTGTTGATATACATGAGAAATCCATGTTAGAATTAGTACATTATAGCTAGAACTCTCCATATAGCTGCTGTAATGTACATTAATGAATAATTAACCAATCAGAATTGAGAATTTAACAGCTTTGTGGGATAATGTGTGCCAAAAGTATTCAGTTAAATATTAATTAATAAATTAATGATAAGCATAGTCATGATATCCTTTACCAGGAAATATGCTTATAGTTTTCCTTTGACTAACTAACTACGGTTAATAATTAGACCATAACTATATTGTAGAGCAAAGCTTGAAAAGTAAACTGTCCACATTTTTAGAAAAAAAAAAAGTCATAAAGGCAAAAAAAAAGGGTACGATTTATGATACTACACAAACAACAAGATTTTTTTTTTCATTTGTGTGTTTTTCTCTAAAGTTTAAACTTGGTTTTGCCGCCAAAGATGAGGAGGTATAAGTATAATAATAATAATAATAATAATATCTAACAAATATACAATACATGGCCAAAAAAAATGGGTTAACTGGGTTTAACACATTATCAAAACCTGGAAGTATAGTGCTGAATTGTCAACTTTGTGGAAAAAATGTGAATGGAGATCACTTAAACACTTGGTGAAGCTGCATGGTAAAACAAACAAACAAACAAAAAAAAAACAGTAGTCAACATAGTCATGTTTAATAGCGAAAGGACAAGCATTTCCATACACACGCAATGTGATTATAACTCACAGGATTGGGACTAAACAGCTTTGTGGCCATTTGTCAGAAAAAAAGGTTTGAATTTTCTAGGAGCATAAAGATTGGACTTTGGGGCAATGGAAATGGTCATGTGGTTGATGGATGCAACAGGGCATGAAGCGATGCACCCATCAGGCATAGTGGCCACTGTACAAGCCTCTGGAGACAGTGTTATGATTGCGGGTTACTTCAGTCGGTCAGGTCTAGGCTCAACAACATTATGTGGAAATAAAAGGAATGACTAGATTATCACAACGCAGTTTTTCTTCCCTTATGGCACAATTATTTTCCTGGATTGAAACTGTGGAAGAGTATTTCTGGAAGTACTTCTTTTTTGGCCAGGCAGTGTACGTAATATAGTAAAAGAAAATGTGCATATTAAACACATGTCAAGTTTAATTTACAAGGTAAATTTAAAAGCATCAGCACAGATTTCACAAAATACAACCAACGTGCTCTCATGATATAGTATATTAGATAGCAAAGTTAGAATTAGTTTAACTCAAACTTGGAAGTTTTACAGAAGTCTAGCTATAACGGTTGACATGCTTTACAATGCATTATGACCATGACTCAAGCAACATTTATAGTGTTTATTGAATTTTGTATCATTGTAGTAAAAAAGCCTAAGGAAACAAAATAAAGCAAAGCTACGAGGTTGCTACACATCGGACTTTAAATTGTTTTTTAACTTTATGTGCAAATGCTTACAAAATAGAAACTGCTAAACCATACTGTATAAGCAAGAAAAGAAAGTAAAATATGAAAAAAAAAATTATATTGCACAACACCAGTGCAATGTAAGACTTTTAGAACATTCTTAATAGCACCATTGCACCAATACACAAGAATGAACTTGATATATGGAATAAAAGCATTAACATTTGCCTTGTGCAAAGCAGTTTATTCAGCGTTTAAAAAAAAAAAACTCATGTAAACATTGAATAAGTGTTGTTTTATCCTTATGGATACATTTTTACACATTTAGCCAAGGTATGGTGTTCTGACTTATAACTGTAATGTGAATAAAATGAGGTAATGTTTTGCTCAGTACAGTGCTGTTAGTGTTAAAGATTGTAAAACACAACAAAAAGCAAACATTGTGCTAGGAATAAGCATGAAATTAATAAAATTATACTTTGTTTAACAAGAATATGTTTTATATCTTGTACATGATGGTGAACATCATATCTCAGTTTAATTTCTTACTTCATTCTGTATCTAAGTAAAGTCAACATTAACAGTGTACATTATAGAGTACATTATGTATGTATATGTTAGATATTTAGGGAAATACTAACATCTAATTGTCTTTCTCTTAATGAAAACAGGTTGTGAAGTTGTTCATGATGTGCTTATAAATTAAAGAAAAGTTATATTTAATATAACATCGTTTATGAATGACAGTTATTTTTCAACTTTTTAACACGACACTGCCAGTCAAAAGATTTTAGGTTCAACTTTAAAAGGTAGAAGCAGGGATATAACTGTATTTTTATATAATACAGTTAATACAGATAATACAGTTTGTAATTTTTCCTAACTCTATAATATTTTTGTTGAACATTTCAACAAAACTAGTTTTAATGTTGTTTCAATAAAACTAGTGTTAATGTTGTCAGTTTTATAGTAAGTCCTTAATCAAACAGGTGTACTCGCCTTCAATAAATCATTATTAAAATATATGAAAAAAACTATAAGCTGTAAAAGGATCAGGGTGGAAGTCATGTTAAATTAAGTGATTCCAACAAGGACTTAGTAGTCAGCAGCACAGAGAACTATTTAAAGTATATTTCAATGCTTGTCATCTCTTCATTTGCAGTATATTTTTATACTAGTCATATTTTTATTTTTATAACACAATATTTTTGACAGCACCCACCACCAGCTGCACATGACAATCTGGTTCTTCAGTCTGAATTTTCTTTCCCTTTTTTTTTTGTTCCCAAGCTTGTGTTTAAATCCCAGACATTTCTTTTCAAGACTCAAGAAAAATCTGGCAAACTTGCAAGCATGAAAGATATACGGATGATTTGTAGAATGTGAACACCGAGCCAAGAACGTCAACTGAAGTAGGTGTGTAAATCAACTCTGAATACCCATGAATATCCACTTCAGCAACTCTTAGAACATCATTTTTCATAATACTTATAATGCTTTTTATTTCCCAATCCATGCTTTGTTTTTTCCAAATATACATACGCATTTTTATCAGATAAAAAGAACCACATTTGCAAAAAACATTTGCATGAAATACAATTTCATGCCCTTATGTGGAGTCCGTCCGTAACTTTTTTTTTTTGTATTCAAATCTTTTAATGATTCATTCAGATGAAACTTAGCCAATTTAGATTTCACATGAAAAGTCATAAAAATGAAAAAGTGTATTATTCTACAAAGCAAAGTTGTTAAGATATTGCAACATGAATTTGACATGGTTACGGACACTACAGATTTTTTTGGGAAAAATCCTTAATTTTGCAACACTTTTTACTGGTCATATGCTTCTAGAGGCTTAGACCAATTTTAGTAGCAATACTCATAAAGAAATATCAATAACTTGCATTTTAAATTATTATTATTATTTGAAGCGAGACACTATGAAATGTATGACACTAAAAAATGGCCATTTTTGGGGCACATACTGTATAAAATCATCCCTCCAAAACGGCTGAAGTTAACAGCTTCTTTGGCACACACATTTTCTGTATTATATGTATAACATAAAACAATTAAATCAGCACCAATACTGTGCAAATATAATCGGGGAGTAGACAAAGTTTTAAAATGTAAAATATTATGGATTATGATGGAACACAAAAAAAAAAAACTCATTTAATTGCTAATATCAATTAAGCTGTAATATTCCAAAAACATACTACCAAAAAAAACTACTTTGACTGGCAGTGTATGTTGTTAAAATTAACGGTGGGTAAAAATGATCATAAACTTTGGATGAGTTTATGATTCTTTTTTTATTTATTCAATCCTTCTGTGCTTATGTGTGTATACACTGCTTTACATTGAGTTAACATTGCCGCCAGCTGATGACCCGACAGACTGCTCCTGTCTTAGGTGTATTTTTTTGTTTACTTTATTTGTTGCTTAGTTTTAATTTTTCTTTCTAGCAAAGTCTTTGGTATTTTAAATCCAAACTGAATTTTTTCATTAAGTCTGAAATCTGATTGTTCGGAAACTGTTGATTAATTTCATATTACATGTGTTTTGTGCTCACTGAGAATTTAGTGCAAAGTTTGTGTGAATTATTATTCATGGAAATACTGGTCATATCTCCCCAATTATTCACATCTCATACGCTCTAAACGAGGTCATCTTTCCCGGAAGGAGTTAAGGATGTCAATGATGTCGATCAAATGTCACAGGATATAAAAACTTCTTTCAGCCTGCCAACATGAATTTACAGTCTCATCTACATGACATTAACATTAAAACCATCTAGGGTTTAGGTTCCCTATGTGGCCCCATAATGATTTCGACCCCTCGGGGCATGGAGTCCGAGTTTGCGTGGATACTTCTGGTGCTGTAGGTCGCGCACATTTGTTTGTCTGGTGTATCCTGTGGGTGCTTGGAGAATTTGGAGGCCGGGTCGGTGGCCTTGATGAACTGGGTGTTCTGCTACCCACAGGCAGAGACGAGCCTTGAGGATGAGACGTGATCCTGTCACCAGTTTACTGGTAAAGTATATAATTGAATGCACTGATCACTGACGTCATGGCTGATCGATGTATATTTTGTGCTCCCTTTGTATATACATAGTGGTCCCTGTAACCAAATCACTATACTCACAAGTGCTGCAGTTAAAACCCACAAAAGAGAAAATATGTAGTTGACAGCAGCTATCTATAGCTGAGCTATTACATTATTTTCATTACCACAGCTCGTAATGTTCTAGACTGTAGCAAAGTCCTTCTCTCAGTCATCTGAGGCATCATAGCACCCATCATTATTCACCATCTTCAACCAGCTTCTATGTCGATCCCATCTCCTACTGGCTCGTGACCTTGGTGATCCAGGGCACGAAAGCAGACACTTTGGTGTACACACCCGGAGAGTCCTGCAGTCTGCACGCGTGACCCCAGGACGTGACGCCGTACACAATCCAGCTGCCACCTCGCTCGCACACCAACGGACCACCGCTGTCGCCACGGCAACTATCCACATGGTGCCCACTTAGGGCTGAGCCAGCACACAGCATGCGGCTGGTCAGTTGGTTGCCATAGTGGCGCTCGCAATGGCGCTTGCTCAGGACAGTGATGGCGGCCTGCTGCAGAGTTTTGGAGTATGCACGACCTGAAGGAACAAACAAACAGACAATAAAAAAATTCCTTCTCTCTATCCATCTAGGAACCTCTGTAGTCCAACTAGGAATCGTGAAGACCAATGACCCTTGTATTTATTCCCATATTTTACAACCATGGTAGGACCTCCAGTCAACATTCACACATGCAATTCACACATTACAGGCTGAAGGAAACCCATCAGAGAGAACATGCAAACTCCATCCACAGAAACCCAGGAATCGAACCCAGAAGCACAAGGCAGCAGTGCTAACCACTAAGCCACCGCACTGCCCAATGAGAAATGTATACATTTTTACACATTAACAGTAGGCCATGAAGCCAGGATTGAATAACTGGATTGTATGGTTACACACTAATATGTCTGATATCATAAAAAAAAAAAAAAAAAAAACTGAATTCCTCAATAGACCATGTAACAACATCCTATTTAACTATATAATGTTTTGGACAAAAGAAAGAAAGCTCAGTAGTAAACGTCTACCAAGACACGCACGTGCACTTAACATTCCCTCCAGCTTTCAGAAATCCAAGGCAATTGAAAGGAATGTGCCTCGAGCACATTCAAGTGACATCAATTCGATCCATCTGACCTTCTTTTAAGCAGCTCATAAATCAAGAATGGTATTCACAGCAGAACATTACCATTACAAACCAGACAGTGCTATGAAGTCCTACAGCACAGATGTGTGTCATGATCAGGTGGCTAATGTGCATCTTATAATCCCACGGCAAAATTCCTGGCATGTCTGAAACACAGAATCGTGTTACGCTCTTTATCTGTGAGCTAGCTACTGTACTGTGCTTTCTCTCAGTGTGTGTGTGTGTGTGTGTGTGAACATACCTGAGCACAGCTGTTGGTATTAACATATGTGCCTAGTTACAAGAATTCTCATACAATACAATATCATTCTTTTTCTTTTCAGAACGATCCTGCGTATATAAGCGTGCACATAGCTGATGTTTGCAATTTCATCATTTGCTTAAACTTTCTCTGTCTGTTTCCACAGACGCACAGCTGGACACGCATGACATCATCACGCGAAACAATCTAACAATGACACACAAGCAGACACCTCGTCAGTAATATGGTCGTTATTACATACACTACCGTTCAAAAGTTTGGGGTCACTTGCAAATTTCTTTGTTTTTGTTTAGTGATTTATTTTCTACAT
>JAQMYJ010000013.1:5655600-5665789 GCA_030014305.1 Clarias laeviceps | reverse complement strand
GAATGTAGAAAATAAATCACTAAACAAAAACAAAGAAAATTGCAAGTGACCCCAAACTTTTGAACGGTAGTGTATATTCCTGTTGTTAGTTGCTCAGTGGTTAAGGCATTGGCCTGCTGACCAGAAAGTCCCAGGTTTAAACCCCAACACCAAGCTACCACTGATGGGCCCTTCAGCAAGGCCCTTAACCCTCAACTGCTCAGATGTACACTATATATCACTCTGGATAAGGGTGTCTGCCAAATGCTGTAAAAAAAGATTTATTAGACTCACATTAATGAAGTATGTAGTGTATTATGTTTAAGGCAGCATGGTGGCTAAGTGGTCAGCACTGTTGCCCCGTGCTTGGTGGGTTTCTTCCAGGTACTCCGGTTTCCTCCCACAGTCCAAAAACATGCAGATTAGGCTAAATAAAAAGTTCCTAAATTTCCTGTAGCGTATGAATGGGCGTGTGAGTGTGTCATCCAGGGTGATCCCCTCCTAGTGCCCTAAGTCCAGTATTCTGGGATAGGCTCCAGGCCCCCAGCAACCCTGTATACAGGATAAAGCGATATACTGTAGACCATGAGTGAGTGTGAGTGAGTATTACTTATTATTTATTATCTCTCACCCGTGTCTCCCCAGCCAGTAATGTAGCACTTAGTCAAGTCCTTCGGCGCTCTTTCCTTCCATTCCGGCAAACACACAGGAAGTACGGCGTGACTCTGGCGCACACACTCCCGGCTCTGACCCGTGTCACCTCCACGTTGCGTCAGGCGCACCAGAGCGAGGTCGTAGTCGGTGCTCTGCGGGAGATAGCGAGGATGCAGGACGATTCTGTCCACGCCGTATTCGTCTTCGTGTTCTTCGGGAACGAGGGTGTGATAATCACCGACGCGTATTTTATACGTTCCGCTGCTGTTTCCGTACCTGAAAGGAAAAAAAGACACAGAAAAAGAAGGTTTTCAACTGTTCTAAATCACCACTCTTGAGTGAGTTAAAGGAAAAACAGGTTCTCTACTGTACACGGCACTATGTTAGATCTGTCAACATGTCACTCAAATGACCTCCTCCTGTATCTGTTGTGCGACTCAAATTATTCCCTCAGGAAGTTCTTGTCACCCGAGGCTGCCCCGAAGCCAACACCTTATATGTTATAGACTTCGGTCCGCCTCACATTTCCCACGGGCTGTACTTTAACTTTCTCTGTATACTGTATATAGCAGCATGTCGTGTGTATATTAAGTCATCTTGTGCCAAGAAGGTTATAAATGTCTAGATGTTAATCTAATCTGTCTGTAATATACTTTACACGGTACACTGTTTCTGTGCGGTCACTGACGTCTAAAAGTGTCACTGCGAAGCGGAAACGAACGTCCTCTGCCAGACAAGCCACGCAGTGTCCTGTTACACGGTGAGGCCTTTTTTTTTTTTTTTTCCTTTTCCTTTCCGGAAACGACACTGCCTCCTTCGGAATGCCAAGCCACTTCCTGACGGTGCCAGCGGCGGATCAGGATGGCATTCCTCTGAAGCGTCTGCGGCATTCCGGAGAGGGCAGTGGAACATCAGGTTTGTATCATCGCCCAACTGTAGGTCATCTAGCGAGAAGATGTTAAAGATTAAGAATATAAATGGTGTAAGAGGGGTGGAGGGGGATTGTTTCCACTGATAAACACATTGGCATCTGGGGGCAGCTAAGAGCAGCTGATCGGTTTACTGATGAGAGCAGGAAATATTAAAAATGTTTTCAAATGGCACAGAAGAAACATTTCCTTTTGGTTTCATTCGGTATATAAGAATTGCCTTGTAGTTACTGTATGTGAGCCGCTTTTAACCTCAAACAAGCACGAAAAACGTCTCGGATAAATGCCTTGGTCATTTCTTTCCTGTCTGTCTTGAGTTCAGTGCAACACATCAATTATAGCTTATGATATAATATGTAAAAAAAAAAAATTAAAAAAAATCACTTTCACTTTCACTTGTAACAACTCATGCACACCTTAAGTATATACAGAATATACGGCTCATAAGTGGCTGGTTATTGCTTCAGTCTCCATCATTACTGTTCAGCAGAGCTTATAATAATAATAATCCTGAACCAGCAGGACTTCCTCAGCCTGTTATTACAGGGCTAATCAGAGCGCTTGTAATAGAATTATGGTTGGCCAATATTACGGAACGAGCCTGAGGCATAAAAATAGTCTGCTGTTTGTTTATGTCTTTGTGTGTGTGTGTGTGTGTGTGTGTGTGTGCACATGTTTCTGTAATGTCACACTCGACAAACTGAAGTAAGTGACCTATTTTTGTCTCCCCAGCCTCTACAGCCTGGGGATAGGAAACGACCTGGCACATTGTTGTACTAGGTAATAACTGCTTCTAATGTGCGTTTGTAAGTGTGTGTGTGTGTGCGTGTGAACTGTAGCCACACTGTGATGTCATAGCTTGTATTTTGTAAGGGCTGTTGGATAGGATCTCACTCTCTCTCTCTGCGCACTGTGGGACGTCAGGAACAAATGCATTAGTTATAGTTGTGTGGAAATTCAGGACCTGTTTCGGATCACAGTCGAGGAAAGACATGATGAGTTTTCTTCAACAAAACTAAAGTCTGAGGCACTTTTAATACACGTGTATATATATATATATATATATACTTCCTGGTCGTCAAAAAAAAGGTACACAGTATAAGATTTCATTCTTTAGCTTACATTATAGCACATAATAATGTAGTGTCCAGTTCATGCGTGAAAATGATTTCTCACACTCCCAGAAACATTCACTCACACACTAACTCATCGTCTGTACCGATTAATCCTGCATACAGGGTCATGGGGGTCTGGATCGTATCCCAGGAAACTTAGGGCACGTGGCGCGGTACATGCCAATCCATCACAGGGAACACACACACACTTACAGTGTACACAATGTACATTTGATTAAGATAAAGGAATGTATGATATAAATATATGAGAATATAGAATATGCTAAGGGAAACTCACTCATTGTCATCTATACCGCTTTATCCTGTATTCAGGGTCGCGGGGACTTGGAGCCGATCCCAGGTGGCTTAGGGCACGAGGCAGGGTACACCCTGGACCTATGGGAACGCCAAGTAGCCAAACCTGTAGGTCTTTGGGCTGTGGGAGGAAACCGGAGTACCCGGAAGAAACCCACCAAGCATGGGGAGAACATGCAAACTCCATGCACACAGAGGCAGGAATCGAACCCAGCCAGGAATCGAACCCGGACCCTGGAGGTGCAAGGCAGCAACAGTGCTAACCACTGTCCGTGCCACACTAAGGAAAACTCGCTTATATAATGGAAGTCTAAGGGCAATTAGAAAAAACAACATCTGATAAACAGCTATGCAAAATATATATTTCTTATGACTGTATCCATAAATTCTCCAGTTAATTAATTAATTCAGACATTAAGTGTCACAAGTTTGGATCGCAGAGATCACGTCATTGGTTGCCTTTGTTTACCTCATTCACTCATATGTGGACAACAGACAAAAGAACAGAAAAAAATGCCAAATTTCCACAACTTTAACATTCGAAAAAAATCGTTTTTATGTCTTATTGTGTTCCATTAGTGTCACTTTTAAGTAAAAAGAAAATATTTTCTGTTCTTTTGTCCCTACGTGGAAAATTATCAAAATACTTGTTTGTGGTACTCACAAGTACACTAACAAGGCAGTGGATAAGAATTGTGTTGGACAGCGCTGGAGTATTTCTTTAATAGAATGCTATATTGCACGTGTGGTGTGTGAGAGAAGAAGAGAGAGAAAGTGTGATGGCGTAAGTCGAACTGACAGTGATGAATTGGTGTGTTGTGTTCCCAGCTGAAACCCATTCAATATCAAATCAGAAATCGCGCATGTGTGTGTGTGTGTGTGTGTGTGTGTGTGTGTGTGTGCACACAGGTTTAACCTGTCAGTCAGGGTGCAAGCCAAGAAAAAACATGCTTACAAAGAGAGCTACAGTTACACCCCTATATACACACACTGCTGCCATGGGACATAAAACGTCCTTAGTTATTTAAACAGCACATTGTACTTGTTATCCGTTTAGTGTTGTGATTAATGTTATACAATCTCCTGTTATAATGTATGGTATAGAAAGCTATTTCCTCCATATTATCGTCTCTCCTGGTCTCTCTCTCTCTCTTTCTATGTATATATATATATATATATATATATATGTTCTACATTAACAATGCATGTGTGTCTCTGTGTGTTCGTGTGTGTACCTTTTAAAGCAGTGTGCCGATGTCAGGACCCAGCAGCTACTGATCAGAGTGGCTCCACACACCAGCCGGCCGTCTGACTGAGAGCCACGCAGTCGCACCGCGACCTGCCACGGCCACCCGCCCCTACAACACACACCTTCATCATCATTTTCATCATCATTATTAATATTGGGCAATTAATGCGGGTCATACTGGTGAATGGAAGCAGCCCGGGGGATGCAGCCCAATCCCTTCTCCCTGCCGCCAATGGTGTGTTTTTACTTTTCTAAGCAATCTGCTTGATGGTTTTCTCCAAATTTCGCATTCTTCCAGTTTGAGACTGGACAGCCATATAGCCCTGAATTTTGTGGGGCTCCCAAATGCAACGAAATAAAAAACGCACCATTTTCAAGTTATGAGAATCCATTTTGTACCCGTGCCAAACCACTTTGCTTCCCTGAATCCTCATTCACTCGCTTTTTTTCTCCGATCGTAAAACAAGACACTGCCTGTCTAAAAGCTTGGAAAACTCTGCTACTTTGGTAAAACCATGTAAATCAAAAATAATTCACCTCTTCAAGCATGACCTGAAACTCACTGCAAAAATCACTCCATATACTTCAATGGGGTTTATAGAGTGGACACTGAAAAAAAATGCTTTTGGACCGCTTTGGAAAAACTTCAATCCTATGCTAATTATTTTTTAAATATGCATGAGAATAAAATTGTCTCCTTTCTCAAGCTAAGAATCAAAGCTCCAGCACCTACGTAGAGTTCCTCTGATATATGCAAAAGAAGCATGGATACAAAAGTGAAAACAACTAAGAGAACAGAGTGAGGTGAAAAGATGGCAGACATTAACAAGATCATTTATACTGTGTCTAGCCTGTTGTGTTTAGCAGCACTTAAGAACAAATTGGACTTACAGATGAGCTCTTGGAATGGAACTCGTTCGTATGTAGGGGACTTACTGTACTGTATATAATTCTTCTTAGGAACGGCAATATCATTCGATTCCATTTAAATAATGATTTAAATTTCACATGAAAGATATAACTATATTTGATATTATTATTCTTGTAATATATGTATGTATTTTTACGTAGTAATAAATATGTTCATTGTTTTAATTTTGTTTTATATTCAGGGATTTTAACATCTCTCCCTCTTACTTCTTTCCATGTCTCTCCATCATCTCTTACTTTTTTATCGTAGTCCTCTCTCTCCCTCTCTCTCTCTCTCTCATTTCTGTCTTCCTCATGCCACCTTTTGTTTTCTCTTACCTTCTATCTCTTCTTTTTTCTCTCGTTCCCTTTCTCTCTCTCTCTCTCTCTCACTCCCTCGTCTTATACTGTGTCTTTTTCTTTCCCTCTATTATCGCTTTCTTTCTTCTTCTCCCTCCCTCCCTCCCTCCCTCTTTTTCTCACTTCTCACACATTCTTATTCCTCTCCCTCATCCTTCTATCTCTTCCTCTTTAATATCTGATTCTCTCTGTTTTGCTTTATTTTTCACTTACTGCCTTTCACTACCTCTCTTCATTATCTCTTCCTTTTTCTTTCTTATTCCTCCCTCTATTTCTATCTATCTCTCATTCTTTCCCTCTCTCTGTCCTTTACTGATTCACCCTGTGTGCTAAGTATCAGAGTGTGTAGAGATGCCCCACTCTGCTTACCGGATTGAGTTCTGTCCACCAATGATCCTTTTCCTCCGTGTGTGTGCGGGCCTCAAACCACACAAAGAGCTTGCGACATCTGCAGCGAACACACACACACACACATCATGTGAGAACAAATGTGGATGATCTACGACTTTACTATATAAACACTACACAGATTGAGCATGTGTGTGTGGGTGTGTGAGTTAATGAGAAAATCAGTTCGGTCTGGTGCGTTTTACTGAATTAGTAGAGCGTTTAGTTAAATAAACCACACTTCCTTCATGTGTGTATATGTGAATGAGACGAGAATTCCTAGGAAAACCTCAACCTAATATTTTCATGCTGTCCACCTTTTACTTCTGTTTGTCCAGATGGTAAAAGGATTCACATTTCATTAACAGATTGGAATAAATCGAGTTTATGTTAAAGCGTTAATTTATTCAAAATATTATGAATCATGTCTAGTCAGCATTCTTGGTAGAAATGTGCATGAAACCATTTTATCAAATATTGAGCCCTTTTGAATTCTACATGTTTTTGCCTCCAGAGAACCAGACTTTCTTATTCTTATTTTAATGTAATCTTGAGGAATCCTTTTTTTGTCTTTCATTTTAGAACAGTTTCAAATGAATGTTTTTTTTTAAGCCACACCGTGAATCATGAATCAAAAAACCTAAGGCATGAAACAGTGAGAAACAGGTGCAGATGTTGACAGATGATCAGCCCGGTGATTAGTACAGTATACTGCTGCTGATAGAACAGATGAGAGGGGAAATGAGGTTGCTGCACAGTTTGCTACAAAAACCATAACATTTTCAAATTGTATCTTTTGGCGCTTTAGCCAACACATCTTTAATTGAGACTTTTGCACAGCACTGTATCTTTATATTGTAATTGGTCTTTTTTATGCTTGGTCAAATATTTTAAGTGTTTAAATAAATAAAGATCCCTAATCAGCTGATTAAAAGGGAAAAAAAAGCCAAAAAAAAAAAAAAAACAGGTCGGAAATTCTTGATAAGGTCACATGTTTCTGGGCCCTGTATTCTGATTGGCTGGGAACACACTTCCATATAGGGTCATTTAAAGCAGGAGAATCAAGTCAGAATGCTTATTGTATTTAAGCTGAAAGTCTGTCTTATGTGAACTTGTTTGAAAAAAAGAGTATCATACGTTATTTAATATGACCTTTAAATACTGATAATTTTTTTTACACAGAAATAATGCAAAAGGTGCTAAATTAATTGCAATATTATAATTAATATAACATTAACATTTGGGAGACATGTGCTAGATTTGTGTATAAGAAATATAAAACAGATGGATGGGTTATACCTCACCTTTGACACGGGTGTTGTTATCCCGCTGCATGTAGTTACAAATGACTCCGGCGTCCTCGCTATGGCGACAGTTGTGGCTTCCTATTGGCTGCTTGATGCAGTCGGCCAGCGAGCGCTCGGCTCCTGTGCACTTCACGTTGTCGACATGAATAGGCCCGTGTCCTTCTCCAAAATACGCCATGACGCGAGCTTTGGCTACACCGCTACAAAAGAAGAAATGAGAAAAATAATAACAATAATCAGGGCGAAACATTGAACAGGTGAACACGATAGGATAATCAGTGCAGATTTTTTTCAGATTTTCTTCTTAATTTAAAAGTATTCAATTCCCACCCGTCATTAGGGCACTCCCACATCAAGGCTCCCAATCAAGGGAGGGCCGGAGACTATCATGTCTTTCCTCCGAGTCACGTGCCGCCATCTTTTTGAACTGCTTACTCACGCACCGCCATCGTCGTAATCATGACCATGATTGGCTTAGAGTCACGACTGATGTGAGAGTCATCAGCCAGTTAGCTCTCTCCAGGCTCCTGAATGCGAGAGGCTACAGTATAACCCGGAATTCAAAATCTCCAGATGAAAGAGCAAGCTCATTACCTATGCGCCACTCAGGGACAATCACGTTACTGTCATTCTGCTTAAGAGTCCATAACAAAAACATGGCAGCCGCTGCATCGTCCCACTGTAGCGCTGCAGCAGAGTGAATTGTGGTTCATCACAAAAGTGCATCAGAATCTTAATCGGTCCTAATTCCTATCTTATCTATGTCTTAGCTGACCCTCTCATGAGGAATGTGTATGTGGAGGCACTAACACACTCGTAAGCAGGTCAGTCAGGTTCCTTCTCAGCTTGAACTGTACTAAATTACAATTTGTGTGTGTGTATGTGTGTGTGTGTGTGTGTGGGGGGGGGGGGGTTAGATTAAATCGTATTATGATTATACGTGTGTGTGTGATTCCAACTTATCAATTTAATCATCTGAGTTTAATAAAAACACTCATAACTCACACTCTGGCATTAATCTCTAGTAAAGCCCTCATTTCATGTGGAAAAAAGGAAAAACTATAAATTCTCTCTCCGCCTCACTTGGTCACACACATGGAGAGTGACGTAATGGTCTGTCTCATAACATTGTATTCGTATGCTTTCCATATGGTTAACCTCTGAAACGTGTGTGTGTGTGTGTGTGTGTGTGTGTGTGTGAGTGTGTGTAGGGAGTGAGAGATTTGTATTTGTAAGTGTGTATATTGTTAAGTATATATTTGAAGCATGAACACTTTCCAGATTTAACTTTCGTTAAAACTTTGATATTTGTTACCTGTATCCCAGCTGCCTACACACCACCTCTGCGTCCTCATCTGTCCATCCGTCGTCACAGATCGTCCCCCATTTCCCGGCCAGTAGAATTTCCACTCGCCCTTCTCTCTCGTTCTCTCCGCCCACCAGTCGGAGCGGTACACCTAAGACGATAATCATAGACATGTGTGATTTTTTTTTTTTTTTTTTGCAAAGTGTAACAGATGCTGAGAAGTTGTATGAGGTAATGAGGAACTTTTGTAAAAGGATCTCAGAAGTATGAGTCATAAAAACCACATGCGGATCATACATAAGCCATTAAATAGGACCTCTGATGTGATCTGATATTCATGTGTGTATTTGTGTGTGTGTATTTGTACTGTATGTGTAAGTGTGTGTGAGAGAGAGAGAGATGCATAACACATCAGGGGCAGTGGAAAAGCACCTGGGAGTCAAACGGGAGTTTTGGGTTTCTCGTCATAGAGCTCGTGCCTTTTCTCATCTATAGATTCCATATCCAGCATCTGATCAAATACTCACATCTAATGAACGTCCTGTGGAATTAACCCTCCATCATAAATCGCTCACCCACACATATACACACACCGACTTTACATGACTTCCGTCTTTCAGCGCTTGAATTTCTGAGCAAAACCACGTAGCTGATGATTTGGCTTCAAATCTGTACTTATACAAACATACTGGGCCTTATATCGTCTTACACACGGCTTATGTCAGGGTCGTTTTCATGATCCATTTCCCAAAAGAAAGAAAATATAAGCAAAATAAAAAGTCTGTAGCCTTGGGAAGTGGCCTCCTGTTAATTCCACACGCCAATCCAGTCTCCTCACGTCACTCATTTCCATCTGTCATACCGGAAAGAAAAGTGAACGTTTATTGTTGTACGCCTTAAACGTATAATGAAAAGTGACATGCAAGGTGAAGAGTTTAAGGTTATTTACTATTTAAAATACAGACCTATTGTACAGTGTGCTCAACATTTATTCTTTTAAAGGTCCCATATTTTCCCTCTTTAACATGTTAACACAGGTCTCAGTGCTCCTGCAAAGTGACTGTGAGACTGAAATACCAATGCTAAGTATGAAATACGCCTCAAATAATGGGCAGGGTAGGGCATCTTCTTACAGTATATGAGGTCACAATAGGGGACAAATCAATCTTATCTTGTTTAAGCCCTGTTTTAAGCACAGAAAGTTTTTACGTTTTATACACACATTGTCGAGCCTAATGTATGTCTAAAAATTACTAAAAGCTGAATTTTTGCATAACAGGTGCCCTTTAATACTAGGCGTCACATGCTAATGCACATGTGACTTGTGCACTATTTATTTATTTATTCATTATAGAAAACCAAAGAGACTGCTAAAAACTAAAGAAAGGTTTGCAGGCTATCTGGCAGAGACTATAGGTGAATTCCAAGACAGGGATCCCATGCTGGGATGTGGGAGAGTTATGTGCGAACTTATCAGACACAATATGAGTGTGTTTGGTAGCATAAAACTAAATTACAAAACCATAGAAAATCATCAGTGAGACACAACTATTCACCAATAGGAGTCTGGAGCTGGAACAACTACCTAAGATGCACATACTTTATTGCAGTGGTTCTCAAACATTTTCTGTCATTCCCCACTTAAGGGGGTGGGCGAATTTTCAAGCCCCACTTGTCAA
>JAQMYJ010000013.1:5600836-5624195 GCA_030014305.1 Clarias laeviceps | reverse complement strand
GGAATGTGAGGAAG
Source organism: Clarias laeviceps (assembly GCA_030014305.1). Taxonomy (NCBI): domain Eukaryota; kingdom Metazoa; phylum Chordata; class Actinopteri; order Siluriformes; family Clariidae; genus Clarias; species Clarias laeviceps. Next base: position 5,624,181 of record JAQMYJ010000013.1, on the reverse strand, counting down.
GGTGCCGTGGTAAATTGGTGCTCAAACTCCTTGAAGGCCTTGTTTGCCAGGGGGTTCCAATGAAACAGAATGTTGGTTGAGGTGAGTGTTGTGAGTGGAGTAGCCACCATGCTGTAATTCTTAATGAAGCAACAATAAAAGTTGGCAAATCCCAGGAAGCGTTGAAGTTCCCATCTGGATGATGGTAGTGGCCAGTCAGTGACCGCCTTCACCTTGGTGGGGTCCATTAGGATGCATGATGGTGAGATGAAGTAACCTTGGAAGGAAGTGGATGTGCAGTGAAATTCGCATTTTTCTACCTTGACGTACAGCTTGTTGACCAGCAGTCGTTGCAAGATTGACAAACGCGGAGCTTGTGTTCCTTTTCAGAGTGAGAAGATCAAGATGTCATCGAGGTAGGCAAAGACGTTGAGGAAATCTCAGAGGGGGAGAGAGACAGAGAGAGATAGAGAGAGAGAAATAAAGAGTGAAAGATCAGATACAAGAGATAGGAAGATAGCAGCAGAGTAGATTTAACACATTAATATCAGATCTATGAGGAAGAGAGAGCAAGAGAAATACAGTACCTGTTTCTATATATTTAGTATATGAATTTTTTTTTTCATATTTTCCTCAGGTTAGAAGTCGAGTTTTTATGTGCTGAAATGTCTGTCTGTTTTGGCAGACTGAAAAGACACCGCAGTATGAACAGCTGTTATTTTGCACTGTGCGAAACATGCTTTGTATATGAGGCCAGGTGTGTTCATCCTCTTCTGTTGTAGCATTGTAGACAGATGTCTCCGCTGATTTTGTTTTCATTCGCTGTCTACCACGGCTAAAGAATTTTCTCTCGCTATGCTGCCAGTTTGTGTGTGGTCATGTGACTATATGTGGTAATTGTGTGGTAAAAGTAAAAAGTATGGTGCAGTAAAACTAGAAGTACTTTTTTTTCAAAAAGTTACTCAACTAAATGTAACGGAGTAAATGTAACTTGTTACTACCTATAGCATCCCCGTCGAATAAAAACAGCTTTTACTGATGGTCAGAAAGTCTTTATTGTCTCATGCACTTGATTTTACACCAACTTGCAATTTGACTTCAAACCAACTGCAGTTTATTTTCAACCTTGCTGTAAAAACTAAAAAGAAAAAAAAGAAAAAACAGGCTAAACAACAAATTAAAACATTGTAGGACAATAATTAAAATAATTAAAGAATGACAAGCTTAATATAAAAACACAGATTTAGCTCAACATTTACAATAAACATAAATTCCTTTATAAATGTATGAAAAACATTTAAACCTTGTTTCCACTTTCTAGGGGAGCTAAATAAAAACACAAAAACTTTGGTTTTTGGGAAGTGTTGTGTTTGTCTCTGGTCATAAGTAAGTACTGTTTTGTGTTCCCAGTGTTTGTTTGCCGCCTGTTTAGGTCTTGTATGTTTAGGTTGTTGTATGTTTAGGTTCTTGTATGTCTAGTTCCTTGTATGTCTGGTTCCTTGTGTGTTTAGATTGTTGTATGTTCACTTAGTTGTATGTTTAGCCATGTGAGGGTTTAGCCGCTAGCAGGTTTAGCCTCCAGTAAGCTTGGCCTCTAGTCGGATTGGCCGCTAGTGGCTTTAGCCTCTAGTCAGTTTAGCCTCTAGTATGAATTAGCCTCATGTGTGCTTAGCCTTTCGTGTGTTCGTTCTCCCCAAGTAGGTTCAGTTACTAACCGGTTTAGACTAGAGACAGCCTTTGTCCTGCTAAAGAGACTTTGTTTGGCTCTAAATCCATGTGTTTATTGTTTGAGTTCTTTGTTTGTTTCTTTGTTTGTTTTGTTAAAGTTATTATTATGTTTATGTTGTAAATAAAAGACTCTATTTACCATCATCCCCTCTGCGCCTATGCCTGCCCTGTTTTTGCCCACGGCTACAACATCAGCCAGTATACCACCAGCACCATGACAGAATGCTCGACCGTACAAGGCTGGGACCATAACGTAAGCAGGTTGAGGGAATTGGCTTGCCCTACGGCAGAACAGTGAACATCCCTTCTAGTCTCCGGAGAGCCTCAGTAGGGGCTCCATGTCTCCGGAGAGCCTCAGTAGGGACTCCATGTCTCCAGAGAGCCTCAGTGGAGGCCTCTTGTTTCCGGAGAGCCTCAGTGGAGGCTCCATGTCTCCAGAGAGCCCAGCTGAGGACCCAGCCAACCCAGAGAAAGTCCGCAGTGCGCTCTCCAGCTTCGTCCACAGCCGCCTGGCTTTAGGGCTTTAGGGAAAGAACCAGTGCTGCCTCCGCCGCCCGGCGGTGACGACATTGTGCTTCCGCCTGAGGGCACTGTGGGCCCAATACTTTGTGTGTTTGTAGTTTTTTTTTTTTTGTAGACTCAGTTTCCCAGAAGGCACCTCGGACAGTTGATGATGGACCTTGCTTATGCACCTTGCATCCTATTTTACTGAAAAATGGGCCAAAGCAGTCCATTCCACAATAGGTAAATGGTGGTGATGGATCTACGTGCTCTGATGGCAGATCTGCAATTCGATGTTGTTCTGTGATTCTCCTGAGTTTCCGGCATTTGACACACTGATGTACATGTGCTGCAACAACTCTATTGATTTCTGGAATCCAGTACCTATTTGATCTGATCTCATTAATGGTGAGACCCTTTCCATGATGTCTGACCTGTTCTTGATAATGAGCAATTATCATCTTGGTGATGTGATTATCCTTTGGGATGATCATTGGATGTTTCAGTAAATCAGGGAGACATGCATTTTTGATACAGTTTACTCTTAGATGGAAGTTGGGCTCCCTTACTGAGCAACTTAATCTCCCCTGCATATACTTGTCTCTGTAAGTCTCTTACAATGATGCACCTTGCATCCTCTCGCTCCTGTACAGTGCTGTGACCTGTTGACTTGTCATTCTTGACACGATGAAGAAGACGTGCAACAGCTTGGGTGACTTTATACCATGAGGAAAATCTTGACAAGCAGTCTGCGAGACTTATTTGTTCTGTGGTTTGTACATTTAGTGACTGAACCCTTTTGACTTCAGGGTCACCAATTGGTATCTCAGCGATAATGTCTGCAGCTGGAGGTATCTCCTTCTCCCATAAGAACCGTGGCCCTGTAAACCAGTCTGATGTGAGAAGCAAACTTACACTTGAACCTCGTGTGGCAATGTCTGCAGGGTTCTTATCAGTAGGGACATATAGCCACTGTTGAGGAGTTGTGGTGAGATGTATGTTTTGTACCCTGTTTGATACAAAGGGTACAAAAATATTAAAATATTACTTACAGCAACTGAAACAACAGTAGCTGTCAACTCTAGCCTAGGGATGGTCATGACCTTTATTGGAGCTTTCCTCTGACAAGGACACAATGAACACGTCCATCTTCATTCACCTGTCTCAAATATGAACACTGACCATAACCGTGTGTGCTTGCATCAGAGAAGTGATGTTTCTCTCGCCTCAAGACAAGTCTGAAGTCGGCAGGCATATAGCAACGAGGTATGTTAATTTTCTCCAAATTTACAAGGTCACTCTTCCAGTGTTCCCATACTGGTTGTAGTTCACTGATGAGAGGTTCATCCCAACTTGTTCTATTTCTGCACATTTCCTAAAGCAGCCTTTTTCCAGTCAACAGAAAAGGAGAAACGAACCCCAATGGGTCATAAAGAGAGGCAACTGTAAATAGTATGGTGCTCTGTGTTGCTGGCGGATTTTTTAGGCAAATGCGAAATCTGAGAGTATCAGATTCAATGTGCCAAAGGACTCCTAAGGCTCTTTTCATTCTTGAGTCACTGAAAGTGAGGTCAAGAGTCTTTGCTTCAGCAGCATGGTCAGAGGGGGGAATACTCTCCAGAACTGACTTGTTGTTACACACAAACTTATGCAGTCTCAGACCACCAATAGCACAAAAGATCTGAGCTTCATTTGCGAGCTTCACAGCTTTATCTACACTTGCTATGCTTGCAACACCGTCATCGACATAAAAGTCTTTCATAATGAACCATGAGCCAAGAGGATACAGGCTCTTATTTTCCTTTGCAAGATGCTTTAAGCCATAGTTCGCACATCCAGGTGATGATGCAGCACCAAAGAGATGAACTTTCATGCGGAATTTATGTGGTTCTGTATTCATGTCTCCATCCTTCCACCAAAGGAAACGTAGATAGTCTCTGTCTGCTTCAAACACGTGGAACTGAAGGAACATCTCGATGTCACACATGAGTGCAATATGATATTGTCTGAACCTGCTAGGCTGTTGGTCAGATCTGGGCCAGAGAGCAAATGGTCATTAAGGCTAGTTCCCATGTACCTAGCAGAGCAGTCAAAGACAACACAGAACTTATTTGGTTTTTTGGAGTGATAGACTCCATGGTGGAGTATGTACCATTTTCCCCCTTCCTTTACCACAGATTTCTTTTGCATCACCCTTTTCAATGACTTCATTAATAAATTTGACATAATGATTCCTGTAGTTGTCATCCTTTTGCAGTTTCTTCTCAAAATGGTTGAGCCGGAAAAGGGCTAGTTGTTGATTGTTAGGAAGTTGGGCTCTTTCTTTAAAGGGTAGTGGCATCTCATAATGGCCATGAGAATTTTTCTGAATGCCTTCCTTTAACATTTTCAGAAACATAATGTCATCCTGAGACACAGTCCTATTATCCTTATTAGTATCCTTAAGTCAGACTCAAGCACTTTAATAACACCACAGGGTATCACTGGAGGGAGTCCCTTGACAGCAACTCTGTGGCACACATTTGAGATAGTCTGTGTGTCATGGTAAGATCATGAACAACCTACAATGCTCGACTCTAGATCTGCACGAACTGCATAAGGATCATTATCCCTTCCCAAAATTACTTGCTGTGGTGCCAGTGCCCTTGAGCAGTTGTACTAACAGACTTCACACTCCAGCTGTCCACATCCAGAAGCACACTTCTGCTATTTTGCTAAGATGATTACAGTGCCTTGACGTTTCACAGGTAGGAATGTGTATTCGATTTACTGGTATGCAGTCTTTGGTGTAGGCGGGAGAGAGATCAATGAGGATTGTGGAGTTATAGCTTCGTACTCTGAGACCTGAGATCCTTTCGCTGTGCACTTATGCGTTTCTTCCCATCATGGTGGTTAACTTCAGTCTTACAGGATATGCCTTGATTTGTAAGCTGTGGCTAACTTCTTGATCAATAAAGACTGTGTCACTTTGTGTATCCAGCAGGGCATAAACAAGTTTCTCCATACCTGGATTGCTGACAGAAGAAAGCCATACCGGCACATGGAGGTGTTGGAGGGTGGCTCTTCAGTCTCCACACTGAGAGATAATGTTGTAGCTGCTTCATCTGTATTGCCCTGACTTGAGACTGATTTTTTGACTTTGGTAAAGTTGTCATCATGGAGGCAGGTTGGAAGTCTTCCCTTCCAGATGTCACATAAGTGTCTGTGTCGGCAGTCCTTTGCGCTATGGCCTGATTTTAGGCAACCATAGCAAAGTTTTTTCTCTTTCAAATATTTACGTCTTTCATCCAGGGACATCCCTTTAAACTCAGAACAGCTATGCAGACAATGCTTGTTGTCTTGGCAGAGTATGCATGGTGCCTTTAAACCAAATTTCAACTGTACTTGATTCTCGGTCCCTGTTACTGTCTGTGCGTGTTTTTGATTTTCCACAGTCGTTCAAAATGTTAAGACCTTTAACATGTGGCATGGCTTCCATGCATGTAGGAAGTCTGCAAATGTTCTAAGTCCTTCAGAATCCTTTGACTGGATCTTTGGCCAGTTTGCCAGTTGGCCAGTTTTTCTCTGAAGGCTTTTTGTATAATGAATGACTGTCCATACCTGTGGTTGAGGCGGTTCCAAGCATCTTTATAGGCTTCATCATAATTTCTATAAAAGATGCCATCAAGTGTCTTTCTAGCTGGACCTCCCACATACCGGGGGCGCCGGGAGTCTCGCCCGGGGAGCAATTCAGTGTAGAACCTCCACTGGTTTAGCTTGTGCACCTTTTATATCCTTTTCAACTTTCAGTCTTTCCAACTCATGTTTTTGAGCTGCTAGGTCTCTTTTCTGTTGTTCTTCTAACTGTTGAATCTTTTCACATTGCCTTTCCTCCTCCAATAACATCTCATACTCCACTTTCTTTGCTGCTAGCTCTGCTGCAGCATCTGCTATTTTGGCCGCTACAATGGAGCTTGCAGAAAGTCGACTAGATTGTGATACTGTGGATCCATAGATGGAGCGAGCATAGTCTCTCCTAAGCAGCTCACGAAGACGTTGTTTCACTGTATCACTATCAAAATCTCTATCTATACCTGCTATCCTTCCATAAGCAATTTTAACAATGTCGTTTGTCACTGCCTCGCAGGCATCAGTACGAGGTCTTGTTTCACTACAGGGAGTAATATAGTCTCTAATTTTCATATAAACGTTAATAACATCATTATTTGCTTTCTCTAGTGTGTCCATAAGAGCTGCAATCTGATTCTCAGGAATGTCTACCTTTAGCTGATCTCTGGCCTTACGTGCCTGGATCTTCCATTGTTGATATAGGTGCATGAGCTTTTTCTTCTTTTTGTGAGACTCCTCTCTCTGATATGCAAGCATCTTCTCCATGGGATTCCGTAAACGACATGAGCGGTGAACTTCCTCCTCTCCGCTGACCTGATAGGCATCCGTTGTCTGTGAGTCTGGTTAGTTTGCTGTTGCTTCCATTTCATGAGTGAGCATCACAACATTAGACATCAAGTCCCTTTGTAGTCACTGTGAGTATCAAACTTGGGTGTGGTGGGACTGATGAGAACAAGCTCTTACTGTAGCAGTAAAGGTCGGAAAGTCTTTATTATCTCATGCACTTGATGTTACACTTTTTTTTTCGATCTCCTTGCAGTCCGTGTTTAATCTTACAACATTTCTGTCTGGAATTCATCATTTTATTGGGAACAATCCTGAAAATAAAAAGAATTAATGTATCAAAAATGCACTAAAACTGTTTGTGTTTATATATGTTTTACATACCTTTTAAATAACTTGTACAAGTAAGCAATATTACAAAAAAAAAAAAGATTTATTATGAATAGAAATCATTTACTGACAGAAAACACGACAGAAAAGCAAAAGTCACCACTCACCGCTAGGGGTCAGCAGAGTATAGTTAATAAGGCAGAATACAACTAAATAATTTTTTCAAAAATAAGGATTACAATAAAAGACCTAACTTAGCCCAAATATAATATAATGATATTTGGCTTTATTAAATATAATTAATGTCTTCTAAGATAAACAACTTTTTGACTATTTTATTTAGAATAAGAAAATGACTGTATTATGCGCGTGTGCGGCGGGTGAACATCTAACGCATGCGCAGTGCGTATCGGTGCGAGGAAGGCGTTAAGAGAGTGACGTCACATCAACATGGACGCGCAGTCAGTGAATAGTAAGTCGGCGCTCCTTGTTTCTTTATGCTTTAATTTAGTTTATATCAGAATGTCATTTAATATTCACTTAGTTAAATCTGAAGTTTATCTGCATTAATCGGTGTTTTGATTGACATTAGCGTTAGAGCTATTTCGTGTATCACTAATGTTATTTGGCTAGCTTGTTGCTAATGTTGCTAGGAAACTGTAACGTTGTTTGTGTGTGTGTCTGTGTCTGTGTCTGTCTGTGTGTGTCTGTCTGTGTGTGTGTGTGTCTGTCTGTCTGACTGTCTGTGTGTGTCTCTGTCTGTGTGTGTCTCTGTCTGTGTGTGTCTCTGTCTGTGTGTGTCTCTGTCTGTGTGTGTGTGTCTGTCTGTGTGTGTGTGTCTCTGTCTGTGTGTGTGTGTCTCTGTCTGTGTGTGTGTGTCTCTGTCTGTGTGTGTGTCTGTGTGTGTGTGTGTCTCTGTCTGTGTGTGTGTCTGTGTGTCTCTGTCTGTGTGTCTCTGTCTGTGTGTGTGTCTGTGTGTGTGTGTGTGTCTCTGTCTGCGTGTCTGTCTGTGTCTGTCTGCGTGTCTGTCCGTGTCTGTCTGTGTCTGACTGCCTGCGTGTCTGTCCGTGTCTGTCTGTGTCTGACTGCCTGCGTGTCTGTCTGTCTGTGTGTATTTGTTGACACCCCGCAGTGAGTGAGGACAGTGAGGTGACTCTGATCCTGGACCCAGAGAAGAGCACATTTATCGGTAATGCTCCTCTGTACCAGTCAGCCGATGACCCCACTGCCTTCTACCTCGATGAAGCGCTGACTGTGAGAGTGGACCTCTACACTACTGGTGAGTTCTGATCTAACTTTATGTGGGGGACCAAAATCTCTACATGATCGTCATTTCTTTGTAAAACACACAAACATGAAGTTGTCTCTCCAAACTTATGATGGACTTGTGTAGAATTCGAGACGGGATGTCGGATCCATGTCTAGTCCATGCTTAAAAACATGAATAGATGTTGCTGTTAAGTATTTGGTTGCCTTCTGCTATCCACAGATTATATGTGTATAGCAGAAAACAGATTATAACTGCCTTGATTATTCACAAGCTCCTCCTGTGTAGTTCTGGGCTGATCCCTCACTTTTCTCATGATCATCCGCAAATTTCTGAAATCTTGCATGGAGCTCCAGACGAGGGCGATTTTCTGATTAGTCTTACTAACAAGTGGTTTTCTCATGGTCCCATTCCTGCGAGTTCTAACCACATTGTGTGCTCTTAGACATAGCTATGTTTTCTACTCTTGATTTATTTATTTTTTTTAATCATGCAACTTCACCAAATGTTTAAGTGATCTCCCTTCATTTTTTTCCCTGACATTTATTTTACAAAATTAATGGTTCTGTGCTATCCTTCCAGGTGTTGATAATGTATTGAAGGGTTCTTAATTTTAAATCACTTTAGTTGTTTTCTTTGCTTGATGCATTTTTTTTTTTTTTGACAGTGTATACGGACGCCTGACTTTCGCAACCACATGTATTAGAAGCACAAATTTGTATAAAATGTCTTCTTATTGCATAGCATTACAATTTTACTTCACTGGAATTAAAAGCCCCATCCTCATTGGTGCCTTAAAAATGTGGTTGTGCCATGTTCGTGTAGTATTGTTGTTTGACGTCTATCTCTGATTCTTTTTCTGATTCTTGCATAGTAACCCAGCAAGAGGATAACATCTACATCGTGGATGATGTGCCCCTGCCGCAAAATGAATCGTTTAACAAAGAGCAAACGCTCTTTCTGATCAGCTTGATGCGCGAGCAGTTGGAGGCAGACGGCGAAAGTCTGCTTAGGGCTTTAAAGGAGCTGGATCCTCAGACAAAGCCGGGTCGAAGCCGCAAGAAACGGGTATGGAGGGAGATGGCTAACAGACTCTCCAAACACTTCAACGAGGTCTTCTATCCTAATCACGTGGCGAGACAATGGTACTCACTTGAGGACGAATACAAAAGGGCAAAAGATGATATCAGGACGCCGAGTCAAGAAGAGGTGATGTTTGAGTTTTTTAATGAGATGGAAGAGCTTTTAGGTGGGCATCATGATGTCGAATTTCCTATCGTCGGCTCGGTGAAGGGGGTGGAGGTGCGCAGGCCGAAGGCGTTGAACGCGGACGGTGGAAGAGACTCGCCCGCAACAGCGAACACGGGGTCGGCCACACCGGCTGCCGCACCGACGGCTTCGGCGACACCAACGCGCCCTCCTTCGCTCAAACGCAGGAGAACAGACGAGCACTATTTGGATCTTCTGAACTTTTTAAAGGAATCCATGGCAGCTCGACAGCGGCGTCACGAGGAAACTCTGGCGCAGATGAAATCGGCTCAGGACGGGTTTGAGGCTTTAATGAACAGATTCTTGGACAAACTCTGATCTTCTGTGTTATATTCCTTTACATGCTTTTTCACACACATTTTTAGTTTTTCACATTTTTATCTTTTACTCACAGTGCAATATCTGACGACTGGACACTGTAAATATATTTAATACTGGTGTGCTTAATATTTTATTTTGTGAAAAGGTCTTCTTTTGTAACATTTGAATTCCTGGCTCCAATCTGAAAACTTGAAGTAAAGAAATTTACAAATTATTGTGTGTGTCTTATTTTACTGTGATGATTGTTCCAGTTTCATGTAAAATGATGATTAGTCTTGTTAAAGAGTCACAGAATATATTGTTTAGTGTATAAATGAATATAGACTGCAGGAAAAGAAAATCTGGCACTAATAAAATGGGGTAAAATATAAAAGAATAAACCTAATAAGCACATCTAAGGAATCACTGTACATGGGATGTCAAACTAGGAATTTTAATTGTGTAAAATATTACAACTCTCTTTATTTGTCTATATAATCCCCTGCTACATTAATGCACTTATCCTAGTGTTTGACTTGTACCTGGATATCATCAAGGTAGAAAGTTTTCTCAGTCTGCCGGAGCCATGATCGGATTGCCTGCTTCATGTCAGAAGCGCTGGCCTCACGGGCACAGGAACGCTTTTAATGGCCAAACGTGTGGAAATGGCTTGGAGCGAGGTCAGGACTGTACGGGGTGTGATAATATCTTTTAGCTGAGTTCCTGTAATATGCAAGTGGTGTTGGTTAATGTGAGACATATGCGTTTCTTTTGGAATTTTGTGACGTTATCCATCAACTTTCAAGGTTCAGGCGTTTCAGTCCCTGGCTGTTCACAGGAACGACTGCACTGTGGCTCAAGGCACCTCTGTTGGAATCATCGTTCATGGACGTGCGGCCTTCTTTTAAAGTGTTTGCACTCTTCGAATATTTTACTCTGTCTAAGTAAACACATGGGAAGCTTTTAGACGAAAAAAAAAAACAGTTGCATAAGTAAACACACCCTTTAATAAATACTTAGCACTTTTTGCTTATAAAACATCACTATGTGTTTTAGGAGAAGGAATCTACAAGATTTTGGTCAAATTTAGTTAATTTTATTTTAGTCTTTATTGCAAAACAACAGAATGCTATTAAAGTGGAAATAGTGATTCTGCGTAGTAGTAACCGAATTTGTCAGACAAGCGGCGTGCTTGCGTCATCAGCCGTCGACACGCCAGGACGCACGATGACGCAGAATAAGTGCGCGGGAGGCTGGGTGCTGTTGAATGGGGCTCGCTTGCTTTTTCCTGACGGAATACAATCGGTTCGTTCGGTAATAATTACCTCGATATGGACAGTCGGTTGCAGGAAATCCGTGAGAGACAGAAGCTGAGGCGGCAGCTTCTCGCACAGCAGGTAAACAAAGTGAAACTCGCACATCATTCTAGAGACGGGGTTTCTTGAAAAAGCCATTGTTTCTTCCCCGACATGAAGCACTCACAGGGAGCCTGCAGATAGATTACAGCTGTGTATGTGGTGTGGACGAGCTTAAATGCTAATGTTCATCATGCTAAGATAAGAAAGTCTATCTATTTATAGTGATCACGGATTTGTGTTGATTTGAGTTATACATTGTGTATTGATGCATAAATCTGACTGTATGGTACTTCAGTAATCACAACATTTTATAAAAGTTACTTACTAACTATCTTGGATTTTATTCAAACTCTCTGAGAATGATGTAATCTCTCCAAATAAATAGTCTGCAGAATTTCAGGCTAGTATCTGCATTAGTTTCTGAGATATGGAAGCTTTAATGAGGACGCAGCCCTACTTTTACTGTAAAAACAAGTACTACATGAAAAGTTACCAAGTTTCGTAAGTCATTGCTTCTCAACCGTTCATCCTACATGTGTGAAATTCTTATGGATTGTTGTTCTTTATAAGACGTGTACACGTTCTAAAACACAAAGTCTGCTGTTGCACACTTTCCATTTTTTTTGCAAGTTGAAATTTGTTTAAAAAGTGAGGTTTAAAAAGTGAATTTGGCTCCATAATTTCACACTGGGGGCAGCACGGTGGTGTAGTGGTTAGCACTGTCGCCTTGCACCTACAGGGTCTGGGTTCGATTCCCGGCCAAGCTTGATTCCCGTGTCTGTGTGCATGGAGTTTGCATGTTCTCCCCATGCTTGGTGGGTTTCCTCCGGGTACTTCGGTTTCCTCCCACAGTCCAAAGACCTGCAGATTGAGCTAATTAGTGTTCCCAGATTGCCCATAGATGTGCCCTATGATGGATTGACACCCTGTTGAGGGTGTACCCTGCCTCGTGCCCTAAGTCTCCTAGCATAAGCTCCAGGCCCCCGCAACCCTACAACTTTCTAATTTTCAAGGTTTCAAAAAAAGGCGGGAAAATAAATTCATCTCTATGATCCAGATGCATTTTTCTTTTTCATGTGTAACAAGGTGTATCATGCAATTTAATTATTTCAGGTTTTAATTAGCAGATTTGTAAAAAATTGTATTTTATATATAGAGAGAGATGGTTGAATTATGTTCAGTAGAAGCAGATTGTGAACAAGAGTCTTTTTATAATTACAGTAAACTTACACTATACAGGTGATATAATTCACTGAAGCAAAGGTGAGATTGTTCTGAATAAGTGTAATCTTAATCTGTGTTTTCCTATTGGGGTCATGAAGAGCCGCAGAAAATCTGTTAAGATGCTCAGGTTGACGTTTCGGATGAGTACGGCAGGAAAACCGTAATCATATGGACTCGATGAAAGAAATAAACCTCAACAATAAGGCTGTTGTGAAATATAAAATATGTTATTTGTTTTTGCAGCTGGGAGCTGAAAGTGCAGACACTATCGGCGCTGTTCTCAACAGCAAACAGGAGCAAAAAGAGATCGAGGAGACGAGAGAGACATGCAGGTGTTCGCACATTGCATCGTATTTATACAGCATTCTGTCAGGCGTTATTAGAATTTTGTGTCAATAAGATGAAATTGTTAATTTTTACAGTCTTGGCTTATTTAGCGCTGTCCCAGTGCAAACGATAATGCATTACAACAGAACTCCTCATGTGTGCTTCATTCATTACTCTCGGCTTTGTATTCTATAACTATAGATCGTCTTTCGACACAACAGCGACTGGCTCCAAACGGAAATGCCAGAACGAGGGAGAGGACGCAGACGAGGACGTCGAGGATCAAAGAGTGAGTTGTATGAGCTCTAGGCGGATAAAAGCGCTTGTAATTTATATCACCGTGGTAACAGATGGCGTGTTTGTTCCAGGAGGATGCAGAGCCTCAGCTGCTGGAGGACAGCGGTCCGTTCGAGGAGGTCTACAAGGACTCCAGCACATTTTTGAAGGTGTGGTTAGACTTCTACTGACTCAGATTCAGTAGTTTAACGTCCTTCAGATACTTCATGTATAGGAATTCTTCTTTTTAACCACAGTCGTGGAACACAACCTCCATAATTTTTGATAATTTGATGCTATAAAAACTAAACTAAAAAACAGCCAATTCTGGTCACTGACTGATTAACCAGTTCATCTGTATTATAAATGTAAAAACAATGAATTAAAAAAATCTATTTTTGGAGGCAGTGTGGTTATACATGAACCATCAAACAAAAGAATCACGATATATAACTGAATTTTTTTCTAGCAACAAATTGCCGCTGTATCTATACATATAATAAAACTGTAAAGTTGGTGTGTCTGTACGTTGAAGATTCGCTAATTTGAAATTTAAATTAAAAAAGCCCTTATATCATAAAAAAAAAAAATCATTAGTTCATCTCAAAATTGAAAAGATGGCGCTGCACAAATCTACTTTAATAAACACGATCTCACACCTTAATTCCGCGCACTTCATAGTAACGCGTAAAAAATGTAGTTCGTTCCAAAATTCAACAGATGATCCTGTATTTATATATATTTTTTTAAACACACTTATGAGTGCCCAGTTAAATTCCAGGCAAACAAAGACACGGGCACATTCAGTAAAAAAAATAAATAAATAACTAGGGCTGCACAATTCTTGAATTGAGATATTGAGACATAATTCTGTCTTTTTTTTTTATTTTTTATTTATAATTTTTTTTTATCCAGAGCGACTTACAAACGTGCTTTGAAGTTTCTGTCATTTACAGTTACTAAAGATTACTAAATACATGCAGGTTTTGCAATACACTTTACTGACGTTTAACCTAAAACCCATTTCAGACAGTTTCCATGTAATTGTCCTTTCTAATTCTTTCTAATTGTCCCTTCTAATTCTTGTCTTTTTTTCGCACTGATTAGGGGACGCAGAGCCTGAACCCTCATAACGACTACTGCCAGCATTTCGTGGACACGGGACATCGACCACAGAACTTCATCAGAGATGTGGGTGAGTGTCTGGTCGTGAATCGAGAGGGGATGAGAACACGAGGAAGCTGACGGATGGTACGCAGGCTGACTGGATGATTAGCTTTAATAAGACGTATAATCTGTGTGACAGGTCTGGCTGACCGATTCGAGGAGTACCCCAAACTCCGGGAGCTCATCCGGCTCAAAGACGAACTCATCTCCACCACGAACACGCCACCCATGTAAGCACGGGACGCCGTCTATGAAATAACATGAATCTGACATAATGTTGACGGTATATCGTGTATTGCGCGACCAGGTACCTGCAGGCCGATCTGGACAACTTTGATCTGAGGGATCTGAAGTGTAAGTTTGACGTGATCCTGCTTGAGCCGCCGCTAGAAGAGTATTACAGAGAGTCGGGCATCATCGCCAGTGAACGGTTCTGGACCTGGGATGATGTAAGTGTGGTTTTTTTTGTTTGTTTGTTTGTTTTTCCCCTAAACCTGGGGTCCGTTCTTCGTACGTCGCTAACTCAGTTAGCCGGATTAGATTGTTGTGGATTTGTCCTGATCTTGGACTGTTTCGTTCTTCGATGCGCTTCTCGCATTTGCTGTCATAGCAACATATCCGTAAGCTTGAACCTGCTCGGGAGCAGGTTTATTTCATGTAAACAGGATTTAGAAATAAATATTTTTATAATGAAAAATTGGACGAAACTAATTTTATTATAAAATAAACAATATAAAAGTATAAAAATATTTAAATTTTTTCATATACAACATATTTATTTTCATATTGCTTATTTTATTTTATTGTCTAATGTAATTTGTAAACCATTAACCTATAAATTTATGTTCTAATATAATATTTGATAGCGATTATGTGGGGGGGCGGGGATCCATGGCAGGGGGCATTTCAGCGCATAACAGGTGTTACAAAAAAAAATGAGCCGCTCTTTTGTCATTTCGTCAACCAATCGAAGGGGTTGTGATCAGTGTTTCTACTGATGCATATCGCCTTTTAAACCAACGCAGGAACGCGCAATAATCCTAGACAACTCAATCCAGCTATACTAATCATCAACAACAGGTGAGCTCGAAGAACCAACTTAGCCAGATCGTAATTAGCGCGATGATCTGATCTTAGATGTGTCAGTTCATCTCGGATGTGTCAAGCGACGTACGAAGAACGGACCCCTGGATGAATCATATTTAAGAATCAAACACTACGCATCTATCTCTGCGGTTTTAGATCATGAAGCTGGAGATCGATGAGATCTCGGCACTGCGTTCTTTCGTCTTTCTCTGGTGCGGGTCCGGAGAGGGGCTCGACCTCGGCAGGATGGTAATGCGCACCTCTTTTGAGTTTTGTGGTGTCATGGTTTAAAAGTTTGTCTAATCAGCGTGTTTGCTTGACAGTGTTTGAGGAAATGGGGGTTCAGGAGATGCGAGGACATCTGCTGGATCAAGACGAACAAGAACAACCCCGGGAAGACCAAAACGCTCGATCCCAAAGCAGTGTTTCAGAGAACGAAGGTAAGAATCAGGAAAAGTTACATCATCGTTAGAATAATCAGAAGGTTTATACTTTGTATAATATTGACTGTGTATGTTTCAGGAGCACTGCCTGATGGGCATTAAGGGCACGGTGCGGCGCAGCACGGACGGCGACTTCATCCACGCCAACGTGGACATCGACCTGATCATCACCGAGGAGCCCGAGATGGGCAACATCGAGAAGCCGGTGGAGATTTTCCACATCATCGAGCACTTCTGCCTCGGACTCAGACGTCTCCATCTATTCGGACGAGACAGCACCATCAGGCCAGGTCTCCATCTCATACACACTCGCACGCAGTTTTCTCTCCATAATTGTCAGTGGTTTGACAATTTAATCAGGATATGTGTGATGATTTCCTTCTAGGCTGGTTAACCGTCGGACCCACGCTGACCAACAGTAACTTCAACGTGGAAGCGTACGCCTCACATTTCTCCACCTCCCACCTCTCTGGCTGCACAGAGGACATTGAAAGGCTCCGCCCCAAATCTCCGCCCCCTAAACCCGAGGGGTGCAGAGGGGCTCCACGAGGGGGGCGAGGCGGAGTGGCAGGCGGGCGTGGCGAACGCGGGCGTGACAGGAACCGACCCAACTTCCGCGGAGAGCGGGGCGGGTTCAGAGGGCGTGGCGCTCTTCACCGTGGGTTTCCTCCACGATAATGTTTTTGTTTTTAAACAAATGATGACACAGAGCTGATTTATTTTTTTAACGGGCCAGCAAATAATTGCTGACACACACACTTCCACCTTTTGCTTTTTCTTTTTTTTCATGATTTGGATCCAACTCGTACAGGAAATATGATCCTGCTAATGAATTTTATATGTGCACATCTTAGGTTTTAAATAGTGAAATAAGGACTTTGTTCAGATCTGCATCACTGCTGTAAGATTTTGTTTGTTTAGATTGAATGTTGTCGACTTTTTACTGATTTTATAATTGCTCTTTTTAATTGGTCTGGTTTTTGTTTAGTTTTTTCCCAAAAAATTGTCATGTATGCTTCATTTTGCAAATTCCTTCTGCACTGATGTTACTCTGCCAGTAAAGACAAATATAAAAAAAAAAAAAACTCTTCACGCCCTCGTGTCTAGACATCATCTCCCTCAGCGTGTACCAGTGTGTCTCTTTCACACACATTTGCTTTTACTGTATATAAATGTGATGCCATGGAACCAAATAGATTTTTAAAGGTGTATTTTTTTTTTTTTTTTTCACCAGTATTAAATGCACTCGAACCACTGCGCGTTCATCATGAGACGAAGATGAAGACGTCAGGGTAGAATGGGCGGGCTGGTTTGAGTTTGCAGGAGGGTAACAGTAAGGCAAGGTGCTCACTATGAAAGGGTGGAATCATTTTAGAACTCATTAAAAGATGAATTTTGGATTGAATTCGTAGGATCCACTTGTAATGTTAGTTGTTTTGAGGTATTTTTAAATTGTTTGATTCGTTCATTGCAGACAGATGAAAGTTTGTAATATTTGGCCAATACACTTAAATTACAATGGGGGTTATACAGTAATTCTGATTGCAATGTGTAGATGGATGGATGAATAGAAAAATGCATAAATGAAAAGATAGATATATAGACATAATAAGCTAAGTAAGTACCTATCGAATTTAATATACAGTATATCAACCTATATATATTTTGTCTCCCATCATTCCAATGCTGTAACCCACACTCCAGTCCAGCAGGTGGCGGTAACGCACCTATAATCTATCAGCTGCCAAAAATATAAATAAATAAAAATAAAAAAATGAAGAAGAAATGACTCCAGCTTCGGAGCTTTAATATTATCTTCCCGTTACTAAGTACAGCTCTATATAAGCTAAAACATGATAAACACTCATAAATTACAGAAACCTGAATTGTCTACTGGAGATTTTTACCATCTGCTGTTGTTTCTCTGCGGCGCCTGAAGACTCGACTGATTGACTAGCTAGTAGGCTAACTAATGTCGGCGCGCGAGCTACACTGAGCTCCAGGCTGCAGGTTTGTGTCTGCACGCGACGGTACATCTGTTTATATATATATACATAAACAGAATTTGTGTGTGTGTATATATTTTAAAATGGCTTGGTTAGCTAGAACAGTAAGGTTAGCGCGCTAGTTAGCCCATATTGTGGTGTAGGTTGCTAGGTAACCTGCCCACTCTTAGACATGAGTGAAATGACCTGAAGAAAATAATGTACTGAAATAAAAAAAAAATGTGTGTGTGTATATATATATTATATATATATAAATAAAGGATTTTCAGCTTTAATTCAAGGGAGTTTGTCATTTCTATACTCCCCCAATGTTTGGTGGCTCATAAATAATGGAACACAAATACAAACATAAGGATCGCCTTTAATATAATACGTGGACAAATATCCTTTGTCGTCAATGGCTGCTTGAAGTCAGGAACACACAGACATGACCAAACGTTGAATTTCCCCCCTTTAAGACGCTTTGCCAGGTTTTTACTGCAGCTACTTCAGCTACTGCTTGTTTCTGGGGGGATTTCTGTCCTTAGTCCTGTCATCAGTCAGTGAAAAGCATGCTCTATTGGGTTGAGAGGAGGTGACCGATTTGGCAAGTGAAGAATCTCTGAATTTCTTTGCCTTGGGTAGCTTTCACAGCTTTTCACAGCGGGCTTTAAACTGGAGCCTGCCAGACGTGGCTGAGTCTGAAAGACATCAACGTCGACTTCAAGTCCATTACAAAGACCGAGCTGAATACTGTTTTGAGGCAGTTTTACAGCCCCATTCAGACAACCAAAGGGAGGCATCAGCAGCTATCTATTGAGTTGAGAGCAGGTGACTAACTTGGCAAGTGAAGAATCTCTAATTTCTTTGCCTTGGGTAGCCTTCACTGTATGTTTTGGATCTTTATCTATCTGCAGTGGATTTTATTCTTATACTTATATCTTATATCAGTAGTCTGGTCATAAATAAACACCAGTGACCCGGTTCCATTGGCAGCCACACAAACTTACGCCATAACAAACTGCCTCCACTATGTTTGACAGATGATGATGTTTGCTCTGGATCACGAGCTGTTCCTTTCTTTCTTTGTACAGTTCTCTTCTGCAAGTTCATCAGTCCAAAGTTCTCTGGCAAAGTCTAATCTTTAGACGTTAGTCTAAACCTTTCTGTTCTTGTGTATTATCAGTCGTTTGCACCATGTTGACTTTATTCACTTCATAAAGTCGTCTCTTGACTGTAAACTTTTACAATGACGCGCCTACCTCCTCATGAGTGTCCTTGACTTGGTGAGTGAAAGGGTTCTTTTTCACCATAGACAGGATTCCACTGTATTCCACTTTAGTTGTGTTCTGTCGTCTTCCAGGCTTTTTGTGGTTGCTGATAGTGGTGGGTTGTTCATGAACGGTTTGTTCTTTTTGAACGAATCTTTAACGTGACTCAGAAGAACGAGTAGGCTCGGAGAGTGAGTTATTCATTTTCTACTGTGAGCGCATGCGCAAATCATCGCAAAACCTCCGTAGGTTATGTACAGGAAACAGAATTGAGCGATTCTTTCTTAATGACTCTTCTACTCTCAGTCGTTTGTCCTTTTGTCACGTGACTCCCATAGACACTATGAAGTGTAATAGATTTAAAAGAACGAATGACTCAGACTGGAAGATATGATGGTGAGCTACTCATTCTGTTCATTATAATATGTCCTTAGCTGCATTGTAATATTTTCATTAATGGAACTATAGCCAAAACTCTGTGTTGGGGGTCTGTTTATTGAAAATGTAACATTTTATTTTATTTCTGATCAAAACAACTAAATGACTCAAAAAACGATTTGATGAACCAAGTCACTGAAATGATTTAAACTTCCCATCACTAGTTGCTGAGCTTGCCAGTTAATTCTTGTGCCATGTAACTGCTGGTCAGCCATTATTTATGAGCCTCCAAAATGTCTGTAATTCCTGAATAGTTATTGCCATACTTTTGTCAAACCCCTCGAACTAAAGGTGAGTGGTTCTGTGTGTTTGTGTAAACTTTGCATTAAGAGCAGTACTAGGACCTTTAACTCTGTGTATCACTCCAATTCGCAGGTGTTGTAATAGTTAATTACACTGCATTGTAATGAACTCCACCGAAAAGATGGACATTTTCACGGAAATTACATTTGATTCAAATTACGAATGGTCGTCGGGAGAGGACGAGGAGAAGGAAAAACACCACGATACTTCTGTGCCAACCTCCCGGTGTGCTTATATGACTTCAGCCGACCTCGACAAATTGGAGCAGAGCAAAAACGAAGCCAACACAATCAGGCAAACGGCGTGGGCTTTAAACTGCTTCCAGACGTGGCTGAGTCTGAAAGACATCAACGTCGACTTCAAGTCCATTACAAAGACCGAGCTGAACACTGTTTTGAGGCAGTTTTACGGCTCCATCCGGACAACTAAAGGGGAGCTCTACAGCATCAGCAGCTACCTCGGACTCCGGGCCGGTTTAAACCGGTACATCAACGAGCCTCCGGTCAGCCGTTCGTGGAACTTGATGCAGGACCCGGAATTCACACCAGCGAATAACGTCTTCAAAGGTGTTCTTAAAGAGATCAGAAGGGCAGGGAAAGTGGGAACGCACTACCCTCCCATCTCACCCGAAGACCAGCGCGTCTTAAAATACTCCGCCTCGCTAAATCCAGACAACCCAAAGGGTTTGCTGAACAAAGTCTGGTACGACATTCAGTTGCACTTCGGACGCAGGGGCAAAGAGGGGAACCGGGTTCTCAAACCCGACTCATTCGTCCTGAAACGCGACAAGAACGGAGCGCATTATTTCACCATGGCGTTCAACGAGGAAACAAAGAATCACAAAGACACCCTAGAGAGAGACAGGGACAGCCAGAGGGGCGCCATGTTCGAAGAGCCCGGAAATCCACTGTGTCCGGTCGCGTCTCTCAAAAAATACCTGATGAAAATTCCACCGGGGGCAAAAGCTTTCTATCTGCAGCCCAGACGGGAGGTGGCTGCGACGGACACCTTCTGGTACACCACCACGCCCCTGGGAGTAAACCAGCTGTCCCAGATGTTACCCAAGATCTGCAAAGAGGCCGGGACACACACCACCTACACCAATCACAGCCTGAGAGCCACGGCCATGCAGAAACTGTCCGAGGCGGGACTCGAGGCAGGGAGCGTGCACAGGTGAGGTACTTTTATATAAACACACAGAGCATATGGTGACTTATAAAACATTATAGACTAAAACAACAAACCTGTTCGTCTCACAGATCTGAAAGCTCGCTCAAAAGTTACTGGACACCCACCACCGAGAGCGGGAGACGATGGATCAGCATACCGTCGGATCAAGTCGGTAACTCGATGGATTCACACACGCTACCAGAGCGACTCTCAGCAGACCGGCGACTTCCAGCGGACGCTTCCTCCTCCTCCGGATCCGCGATGAACAGGGACACGCGGACAAATGTACATGAATCAAAGTAGCATGCGAAGCTAGGCTTACAACTGCATTACAGTCACACATCACAGATATTCAGTACTCATGTGATACACAAACACACACGAGGGTGAGTCAAAAATTATCCGCACATTTTCTGTAGAATTTATTTTCATTACATTTTAGAATGAAAGACAAATACACCTTGCTTTTTAATACACTGCTGTCTTCACTTCTTCATCAGAAGTGACTCTTCATCCTTGTAGGGCTGCTTTCAGAGGAACAAACAGGTGACAATCTGATAGAGCGAGATCAGGACTATAGTAAGGACGCTTTAACACCTCAAAACTGAGGTTTTGTAGAGTGTAGAGTGTGCATTGTCATGCAAGGTCACGACACCTTCGTAAACCAGTCATCTATGTTTAATCTGAAGTTTAGTCTTCAGCTGTTCAATGAGCGTCTCACTGTAACGAGCATTGTCGATTGCCGGACCGTTTTCCTGATAATGTTCCAATACTTCTGGCCCTTGAGAATCCCAGAAAATTGTAAGCATTGATGAATTTTCCAGCTTACGGTTGAATTTTAAACTTTTTCTCGCTCTGCGATTCAGGATGTTTCCGTTCCGTACTCTGACGTTCACTCTCAGGCTTGTAGTGATGAATCCGTGTCTCATCACCAGTAATGATTCTCTATAAGAAACTTTCACCTTCTTTAGAGTATCGCTCCAAATTCTGTTTGCAGATCTCAAACTCTTCTGTTTATGCTCTCTGGTACAACCTCAGAAAAAAAAATTTACTGCATGGTGCTCTTCTTTCATGCAAAGCATCCACACATGTTCACACGGAAGTTACAAATGAACCGATGTAACACGTTCACACAGTGACTGGGGAGACGGTAGGCTTGAACAGAAAGGATAAGATTTGATAAGAAGTGCGGCCAATAGAAGTTTTAATATAACTGGAATGCGGATAACTTTTGACTTGTATTGTATATAGCATACACACACTCTCACACACACTGACCTGGCATATCAAGTCAGGTATTAAGTCACAAAAGTTTGTGTGCAGTGAGTAAAATGTATGAAATATTCAAATTCTGCAAATGTCAATTGATTTAACACCTTATCATCCTACAAAACTGAGAAAGTTTAAATGCTAAACTTTGATTTTAATGAGTTTATCAAGACTGTTTAGTCCCGTTATGATAGAAAAAACATTTTATGATAGAAAAGCATTATTTTTTAGAAGTAGCAGGGAAATCCTGGTTTCACAACGTGGCTGAGGGTTCACTCCTTCTTAAAATTCAGAATATTCTGCGTTGCACGTAAACAAACTCATACATGCCATATCTCAGAAACCGGACATGATACAGTAATGAACTTGGAACGAAAATTAAGCACACATATGTATAGAGTGTATCGTTCAGTATTCTTGGATATCAACACACTCTTCTCTTCACTTCTTTCTCAGATCATGAACTTCCCGGAACACTTCGATCAGATCTTCAAGCAGCTGAACCACCAGCGCGTCCATGGGCAGCTGTGCGACTGCGTGATCGTGGTGGGCAGCCGGCATTTCAAGGCTCACCGCGCCGTCCTGGCCGCGTGCAGCACGCACTTCCGCGCTCTGTTCAGTGCTTCCGAGGGCGACGGGAGCGTGAGCGTGATCCAGCTGGACTCGGACGTGGTGACGGCCGAGGCGTTCTCTGTCTTGATGGACATGATGTACACTTCCACGCTGATGCTGGGAGACAGCGACATCACGGACGTGTTAATGGCTGCGACTCATTTGCATGTAAATACCGTAGTGAAGGCGTGTAAGCATTATTTAAACACTCAGACTTTCCCCAGGTCGCCTCACGGCGAGTGCCCGAGTCAGTCAGTCGTGCAGCAGCTGAGCAATAACACTAACTCGTTCCCCTCGCAGCACCTCGGCTTAAGTATAATCAGCTCCGCACTTCGTATAAAATCGGAAGATGACGGGAGCGGCGCCGGTCAGGAGATGGGGTCAGTTTCGGGAAGTGGACCGGAGGATGAATGGTGCGGCAGCGGCGAAAAGCAGACGTTCTCTCTGATTTGCTCAGAGGCGGAGAGCTCACGCGACCCCTCACGAGCCCAGGAGTTCGAGGAAGATGGTGAGGACGGATGTTCTGGAGGGGAGGAGATTCTCAACACTGACTACGAGAGGAAAGGATACAGACGGGCGGCGGCACAGGAGGACGTTCAGCTGCCCAGCCAATCGGACAGCGACCGGGCGAGCAGCACGGAGCCTCTACT
>JAQMYJ010000013.1:5590836-5595836 GCA_030014305.1 Clarias laeviceps | reverse complement strand
GTGCTTCCTCTAGGGGCCAAACTGGTGACAACGTTATGCAAAACTATACCCCAGCCATGGCTTTCGGTCGTCTTCTGCGACAACTACTTCACCAGTTTCAACTTGATCCAGAACCTGCACACGAACCTGGGAGTCAAGTGCATCGGCACCGTGCGATCAAACCGCATCAGTGGAGCTCCCTTGATGACAGACCAAGAGTTGATGAAGAAAGGACGTGGAGCTTTTGATTACAAGTCAGCTGATGGGGTGATCGCAGTGAAATGGTACGACAACAAATGCATCAATCTTCTGAGCAATGCCTGTGGGATCATGCCTCTTTCAGTTGTTCAGCGGTGGAGCAGAGAGGCCCACGCAAAGATTGCCATCCCGTGCCCATCGCTTATTACTGCCTACGATCAGCACATGCGAGGCATTGATCTTTCTGACATGTTGGTACACATGTACAAAACCCCTGCCAAGTCAAGGCGATGGTACTTTCCCCTGTTTGGCTACATCCTTGACCTGTCCATCACAAACTCCTGGCTGGTTTACAAGAGGGACTGTGGCCTACTGAACGAAAAACCAATGTCTCTCAAAATGTTCCGTCTGGCAGTTGCTCACAGTTTGAAACAAGTCAACAAGCCAGCATCCAGCATTGGCTTATCATCGTTCCCCTCTCCACCACGCATGTTGTTTCAGAAGAAATACCACACCCCAAGATCCTCACGACCACAACCTGATGTGCGGTATGACAACTGTGGACATTTGCCACTTCACTGTGACAAGCGGGGGCGGTGCAACCTCTGTCCAAAGGGTGTGTCAAGATGGAAATGTCGGAAATGCAATGTTTTCCTGTGTTTGAATGCAAACCAGCAATGTTTCGTAGCATACCATGAGAAATAAAGTGGATCAAAAAAAATCCCAAAACATTTGTACTGTTGCACCACCATACAGACAGATTTCTAATTTAGTTATTTAAAAAGTTTGACTTTTATGGATTTTTTTGTATTAGTGAATGTATTGATACTTTTACCATGAAGTGATGTCTCAACCGTTTGGTAGATGCCTATACTAAAACACTGTGGGGTCTGTTAATTTACATCAATTGTTGTTACGATTGCATAATGCTAAGAAAAAATAATGTCCCATTGGTTTTTTTTCTTTTCTTAATGAGGATGTTAATGCGTTAAAAGTGCTCGAGCTCTCAGTCAAGAAAATGACCAATACTTCCTCACCAATTATGTTACCAGGTTTTTACTCATGCAAATGTGTTTCCTTGAATACTTGTACTTGATGTGAAAAAAGCTAAGAATTATTTCATCCAAACCAGATTTAGTATGTGTAAACAAGTGAGACATTAAAGCTTTTATACTTTGTTGAATTTAGTATAATTTTTTTGTTAGCAGTGTTTTATCAGCACTATACTGGGACACTGTATGGTTAGAGGCTCGATGAAGACCAAGAATTACCACCACAAGTCTTTGAAAGGGTAATTAAATACATTAGAGATATTAGAAAATCCTTCAATTATTTTCATAATCCTTAATATAGGGGCTTTAAATATGTAATTAACTAGTGACTCTGTGGCTACAGCAAATGAAACGCGATGGGTGGAGGCATAGACTCTGCTCGACAAGGCTGAACCTGGTAGTTTTTAGAGATGAAGGAGCCAACGGTAATCTCCAGTGTGTTACCTGCAGCAAAAGACACAATTTGACGCAATCAAAGTCTAAAATGCACAGACAGCTTCACAAAGGTAAAAGATGCAATTGTCACTGTGGTGCAGCATGTAGAACAGAAAGTCAGCTAAATCTACATAATGATTCTGTACATACAGGAATCAAATATAAGTGAGACTGACCGCAGGCCTCCCAGGAACTCATTTGATCACCATTCACTTTAATGGAAAAAAGTGGCTTGGTTTGATCACCAAAGGCATTCTGTTTTTGTTTTTTTTTTGCAGGAAAATACACGCCCATCACACCACTTGCACGTTACAGGGAGATTCTGCCGCATCCCTCGTACGGTCCTGAGCGATTTCAACCTGCCTGGGCCATTGAAGCCAAAATCAAATATCTGTGGCTACAGTGGGCACAGACAAATGTTTTGTCAGAATACCAGCTCCCTTGGTAGCACGAATTTCTGGAAATGCAACCAGCTCAGATTTTATATCATCTTTCCAAACTCTCTCTACTGATCTTAACATGCTGTTTGAGAAACTTCACGTGATTTAAATATCTACAGATAACTTGCCTGCTGGTTAGACAAAACAAGTAGACTTAAAGCTTGACAGTTTATCCAAAGCAGCTAGGTGTGTGGATTAAATTTGAATGTAAAATAAGTAGGAACAAGGGAAGGTAATGATAATTGGGCTACAGGGACAATTTGATGCACGTTGCCGCCAAATTTGTCCCCAGGCTGCTGAGCCCAGAGCAGAAGGAATATTAATGTTGAAGTCTGCCAAGAACTCCGTTAGCGTGCTGTGGATGACCCATCCTTTATGTCAAGGATCGTTTCCAATGACGAAACTTGGTGCACGTGTACGACCCTGAGACAAAATAACAGTGGAAGAGCCCATTATCTTCATGACTGAAAAAGGCGAGGCAGGTTTGCAGCTCACCCGAGTCCATGCTCATCATCCTTTTGGATATTCGCAGCATTGTGCATCGAAATTTCCATGTCCCCCAGGGGCCAGACCATCAAGAGCGAATTTTACTGCCAGGTTTTAAGGCATCTGAGGGAGGACGTACGGCGAAACGAACAGGGTCTGTGGCACGCGAATCTTGAAACTTTTTGATACCCTGTCACATACGGATGGGACAATTTGATAAGCACCTAGCAGGTATGGGAATGACTGCGAGTGAGTCACTACAAGTGACTCGACTCACCTAAAAGAGTCAACTCCTCAGTCTCTCATCATTTCTAGGTGTTTGTCTCTCTATTGATTGAATTATTCAGTACAACTTTACTCTCTATTTCAATTAACACAATAGCAATACACTTTGCACTATGTATGAATATATTCACGGTGTAATTATATACACAATAAACTAATGATTTTACACGTTTAAAACACCTTTATAAAGAACTTATTTTGTAGCAAAACTGTAAATAATTAAGATTAAGTGTAATTTTATGCACTTTTATGTGTGAAAGTAGTTTCTGGACAAAGTTATTATGATTAATTCCCAGTAAAAAGAATATTACGGCTCTTTAGATATTCGAGTCGGTACACTAAAAAAAGATTCGGCTCAAAGAATCGACTCGTTCGCTAATGATAAATGGCTGGTAGCTACCTGGCTAACTAACTGTTAGCGCACGACGGGATATTATCTGTTAATTCGGCGTTTAGCTAAACCATGATAAACGCTGTGACATGGAAAAACGAATTGTATCCTCGTTTTGAGTATTTATTTGTCAGTTTATCGACCGGTTTGCGGTTTCTGAGGTAACTCAAGATACGACTACTTCACTAGCTAGCAGGCTAACAAATCTGATGTCGGCTAACTAGCTAGGAACACCGAGGACCAGCCTGGTGGTTATTCTGTACACGCAAAGGTAAATCTTATAGAGCTGTTATTTTGTACAAAAATAAGTTAAGTTAGATTAGTTATCCAGGGAAGTGACGTTAGCTTGCTAGCTAGCTAACTAACTAGCCCATGGAGTAGTATAGGTTGCTAGGTAACCTAACGACTGCCAGGGTGCTAATTACCTCAGGAAAATATATGTAAATATAACGTGGCGCTGTGACCAAATATTAGTTGTGTATGTATTTTTAAATTGGAGTCAATAATAAATTAATAAATATGAATTGTATTGATGATTTGGTGTTATCCTGTATAATGTCGTGTTATGGTTTATTTAGACATAAAGAGGAAACTTGTGGCTGCATGACGTCACTTCGTGGTCAGTCAACAGTGTGACATTAAGTGTTTTACAGTAATTCATGTGATAGCATTTATTATTTATACACAGCTGTCGCCAGTTTTGAGAATGAAACCAATCCTACATAGTCTGCTGCTCAAGTGTTTTTAAATCTTTTTGTCAAATGTTACTGTGGTATACTGAAGTATAACTACAAGCATTTCATGAGTGTAAATCAATAGTCAATATTTGCTGTGTTTACCCTTCTTTTTCAAGAGCTCTGCAATTCGTCCCTGGCATGCTGTCAATCAATTTCTGGGCCACACCTTGACTGATGGCGCTGCCCATTCTTGTTTAATGAATGCTTGGAGTTTGTCACAGTTTGTGGGTTTTTGTTTGTCCACACGCCTCTTGAGGAGGTTTTATTCCCTGAGCCATTTGGTTAACACTTTTTCCTTATGGCAAGGTACTCCATCATGCTGGAAAAGGCATTGTTCGTCATCAATCTGTTGTTTGATGGTTGGGAGAAGTTGCTCTCATTCTTTATTCATGGCTGTGTTCCTGGGCAAAATTGTGAGCGAGCCCACTTGAATGGTCTCAGGTTGCTTTACTGTTGGCATGACATAGGACTGATGGTAGCGCTGTATGTTTTTTTTTCCGCTTGGGTGAGAAGTAGGGAACTAACTGGTAGAATCTGAGAAATTTTAATTGAGAACTGTAGTTCTTTTAGGGAAACCACCTTGATTTTGTTTGGGGGGAAAATGGCCAAGAAATTTGCATTGGCATACGATCGAACGAATGAACCGAACCGAATGGCAGCTAAATTGTGCATACGTCTGGGAGGCATTCAGAACTTTTTTTTTTTTTCTTTTCTTGATTTTGTGCAAGATTTAATTTCAGAGCAACGGAGAGTGTTCAAAGGAGGTGAAGAGGCGGGTAGAGGCAGGTTGGAATGGGTGGAGAAAAGTGTCAGGTGTGTTGTGCGATAAAAGAGTATCAGCGAGAATGAAAGGGAAGGTGTACAGGACAGTGGTGAGACCAGCGATGCTCTACGGCTTAGAGACAGTGGCGCTGAAGAACAGACAGGAGGCAGAGCTAGAGGTAGCAGAGCTGAAGATGTTGAGGTTCTCTTTGGGAGTGACAAGGATGGATAGGAT
>JAQMYJ010000013.1:5577854-5590736 GCA_030014305.1 Clarias laeviceps | reverse complement strand
TAGGGTTAGATGGAGGCAGATGATTCGCTGTGGCGACCCCTGAAAGGGAACAGCCGAAAGACAAAGAAGAAGAAGTGCAAGATTTAATTTAGATAGCTTCATGGGTCCCAAGAAAGTTAGGACGGACAGTTTCAGTCAATGAATATTTCTCCAAACAAAACTAAGGTGATTGTTCGCTGATTTGTGTCGGGTTTCAATTTCTCTTTTTGGTGGCAGGATGATAACTGAAACAGATCCTTTGTACAGTCAGGAGCGATTTTATTGGCACTTTCTAGACTGCGAGATTGACTAATCAAAAATCCCATTACATTTCATTTGTGGTTTTAAATCAGCACAACAACCTTGGAAGACAAGGCATTTGGAGAGCTGGTTATCTTACTGACACCTGCACTTTAGTTCTTTTGGATATCCATTTCAGAGGACACTCATTAATATAAAAACAATGTTTTGTTTAATTTTTTTTCACAGATTTATGCATGGAATATGCAGGAAGCACATGACAAATGATCCCTGCACATTATGCTTATATTTTGATAAACTTGTAATGGAACACACTCTTCTCTTCACTTCTTTCTCAGATCATGGACTTCCCGGGACATTTCGAGCAGATCTTCCAGCAGCTGAACTACCAGCGCGTCCACGGACAGCTGTGCGACTGCGTGATCGTGGTGGGCAGCCGGCATTTCAAGGCTCACCGCGCCGTCCTGGCCGCGTGCAGCACGCATTTCCGTGCGCTCTTTAGCGTCTCCGAGGGCGACATGAGCGTGATCCGCCTAGATTCGGACGTGGTGACGGCCGAGGCGTTCTCGGTGCTCGTGGACATGATGTACACTTCCACGCTCACGCTGGGAGAGAGCAACGTCATGGACGTCTTACTGGCCGCGTCTCATTTGCACTTGAATACAGTAGTGAAGGCTTGTAAGCATTACCTGAACACTCGGACTTTGCCCAAGTCGCCTCATAACGAGTGCGGGAGTCAGCGCGTCGAGCAGCAGCAGCAGCAGCAGCAGCTGAACAACGGCGCAAACCCTCGGCTCCAGCGCTCGTTCCTGTTGCAGCAGCTGGGTTTGAGCGTCGTGAGCTCGGCACTGAATGAAGAACCCGAGGATGAAGGGAGCGCACCCGGCCGAGGTTCAGTTTCAGGAAGTGGACAGTTGGAGCAGCGCGACGCATTCTACCCACAACGCCGCTTGCAGAAGCGCAAACAGACGTTTTCTTTGATTCACGCGGAAGCAGAGAGGCCGCGGCAGAGACCGCGCAGCTCTTTACAAGCCCGCACGATCGTGGAAGATTGCGGGGAGGAGGGAGGGGCTCGAGGGGAGGAGCTTCTGTCCCCAGACTCGCATAGCAAAACCTTAGATGACGATTCCAAACTGGACGTTGTGGTGATCGCCGTGGACGACAGAGAAGAGTACAGACGAATGGCGGCGCACGAGGACATTCAGATGCCCAGCCAATCCGACGGCGGCAGGGGGAGCAGGGCGGAGTCTCTGCTGCTGCTGCCGCCGCGCAAGGAGGAATACGCGGACGGTGATGGCGGACAAGCGAAAGGCGGAGGCGAGCAAGAAGCGCAGCGCATGCCGGTGGTGGTGAAGAGCGAGCCAATCAGCTCACCCGAACCTGCGGACGAGACGAGTGATGTCACATCGCAGGCTGAAGGCAGTGACCAGGTGACGGTTAAGTGTAGAAAAGCAAGCGCTGGATCACATACTGTATATGAGCGTAAATTATTGTTTTAATATAAAGTTATCTTTACAAGTATGCAGTACATATAATTGTGTGTGTGCGTACTGTGTGTGCGTACTGTGTGTGCGTGTGTGTGTGTGTGTGTGTGTGTGTACACGAAGGGTGTAGTTTATTTTGTTAATAGTCAGCACTTCTTTTTCAGTTTCATATACATGTGACATTCAGTGTGTGAGGAAATGACACCTAGTCATATTCACTTTCTCACAATCTCAGAAAAAAAAAGTCATGCATTTTTTAATATATATAAAAAAATATAAAAAAAACGTAATTCATTCAATAGAAGGCAGAGTAAAGTTTTAGTTTTTAATTTATTTTAAATTTCATTTCATAATATTCATTATATTCACCGTTTCAGCAATGATTAAATAAAAATGACAGGTTTCCCAGTCCGTCTGCCGCACCCACGGGCCCTCGTGTGTGTGTGTGTGTGTGTGTGTGTGTGTGTGTGTGTGTGTGTGTGTGTGTGTGTGTGTGTGTGTCAGATACAATGAGGTCTTGTCTTAGAAGCAGATGTTTTTTGAAACTCCCCAGAACGAAGCCTCAAAGCTCGACTTTGTTTGAAGTCGTGCTGGAACAAGAACGCTCTCTGATCGCCGAGATGTACCAAAACCTCACTCAGTCTCCACGACAGCGAGAGTACAGGCGTATGGTGTCTCTGAAGAGCAGCAGAGGAAGTATGCGCTTCCTAAAGAGCTGTCTGAAGATGTGACATACAATGGTCTCTGGTTACTGGTCAGAGATTGTGTTGCTTTTGTGTAATATCGTCAAGTAATATTTTTGCATATCGATTTTCTGTACAATCACAGAGGCACGTGTGCTTGCCTATGGGTTAGGAAGATGTAATAAATACCGGATATCAGCAATCTAAGTCTAAGCTGCTCCCACGCAGTGTGTGCGTAGTGCAAATGCAAAAGTCGTCGACACAAATTTAGATCAAATGAGTCTAAAAACCTTTTTAACCCTGGTTCCGTTTTTTTTTTTTTTTTTTTTTTTTTTTTTTTTTAAGTCATTGTTCTTGATCGTGCTTCCTTTTCTTGTACGTGACCGTTGTCCTCCCCCCCTCGAACAGGTGGAGGCCGTGGGAGAGAAGCTGGAACTGAGTCCCGAAGGCAGCGAGCACAGCTTCAGCGACCCTCATCCCAGCTCCGACATCCTGATCTCAGAAATCAAGGGCCCGGTCATAGAAGAAGAGCGAGCCGGCGATACAGGAGGAGGAGGTGCAGAGAGAAGAGGGCGAGGAGCGGGTCTCCTGAGCACGATGGGCTTCGACCGCGTCCCCATCCCGAACACCACCACGGGGGAGTGCGCGCTAGACCACGAGCCCCCTCGTTTCCTTTTCGGCTCCGACTCGTCCTCGCCCTCCATGCACCTCCCCGCGTCTCAGAACCTTCTCTCGGCGGAGATGCAGGAGTTCTCCAACATGCGGGCCGACTCGCTCCTCCTTCAGCCCATGCTCGATGGGATGGCGTCGTCATCGTCTTCAGAGCATCTGGCGCTGGAGTTCCAGAGGAACGTTTGCCGGAACGGCGCGTACCGGTTCCCTCCTTACCGACGCATCGCTCCGAAAGCTACGCCGGGAGGCGCCTTGATGCAGGACGCCGCTTCATCATCGGTGCTCGTTAACGGTGCGAGTTTCGATGGTCCCGGCCAACGAGGGGGCAACTCGAGCTTGAACCCTTTGCCACAGTTGACCCGCGCGTCAGCCGACGTGCTCTCCAAGTGTAAGAAAGCGCTCTCGGAGCACAACGTCCTGGTGGTCGAGGGAGCGCGCAAATACGCCTGTAAGATCTGCTGTAAGACCTTCCTGACCTTAACGGACTGCAAGAAGCACATCCGGGTTCACACCGGTGAGAAGCCTTACGCCTGCCTCAAGTGCGGCAAGCGCTTCAGTCAATCCAGTCACCTGTACAAACACTCGAAAACCACCTGCCTGCGCTGGCAGAACAGCACCATGGCGACGGGACTGCTTTAAACAAGACGCCAAGCAGGGAAGCGTGTTCGCCAGATAATTAACGTTTTTGTTCAACTGACGGAGCTTAAAAAAACGCCACGCGATTACTGTATTTATGTGAACTGACAGTCACCTCCTGCTCAGAGTCTGTTCACTGGATAGACGTGCAATCTACTTCGACAGGGACGGAGAAATAGACGTGAATGAGACAGACTTCTCTTCTCTTCACGCCGCAGTCGGAGATGAACATGGCGCAAGAGGAAGAATGAGCGCCAAAACTTTTATTATTTTTTTTTTACCTGCACTTGATTTGAATGTGATTCATGCTGAGAGTTTCCATCCAACTGATGATGGGTCATGGGGGGCGGGGGGGGAATTAATAAGAGGAAGGTTTTAACGTTATAAACGAATAGGAATTCAATAACGATTTAACGCAATTTTAAAAAATGGTTTTATTTATAACATTTACCACATTCGTAATTTATTAGAAATAAAATTGCGTAACTAGTAAAGAGAATCATCTTTAGCGAATAGTGCAATTCCCGGTTCCTTTAAAAGGAAACGATGGTCATTAAAGGTGAGATATTATTATTATTATTATTACTATTATTATTACCCAGAATCCTGTGTTATCTCACGACTCATAAGAACTAATATGTTTGTTGCACGACATCATGCTGCCGTTTGTAGTCCAGGTCGACCAAACAAGCTTCTCTGTGTCTCTTCCCTGACGTTATTTCGACAGTCCAGTGCTAGAGGAACCGTGACGTATTTGAGCAAGTGTGTTGATGTCCGTCTGTGATTTGATTCACAGCTGGAGCCACTATTGCCTGAGCTGCTGTAGAGAATCAGCACCGACCAATCAGAGCGGAGAATTCGGCGAGGCTGTGACGGACATTATCGTTAACTTCCTTTTTCTCTCGCTCTCTCAATCCTTTCTCAATCCTTTCTCATCTCATGAAATCCTTCCTCCCTCCTCTGTCTCTCCTTTTCATCCTCCTTCCTTCACTTTCTTCCTCCCTTACTTTTTTTCTCATTTCATCCTTATCATCCTCATTTTCTTTCTCACGTCTTTATTTTTTATTTTTTCCTTTGTCCTTCCTCCCTTCTTCTGCTATTTCTTCCTTAATTCCTGTCTTACCTCTCACTCATTTTGTTCCTCTCATCTCTTAATTTTTTTTTTTCCCTCCCTTCTTCCCTTTCCTCACTTCTTCTTCTTCTTCCTCTCATGTTCTCCATCTCTTCAGGTCTCGTATCCTCCTTCTTCCATCCTCCCTCTCATTTCTGCTTTTCCTTCTTTCCTTTTTCTAATTTTTTCCTTTCTTTCTTCCTTCCCTCATTCCTTTTCTTCTCTTTTAGCCTTGCTTTGTTCTTCCCCCTTTCCTCACTTTTCTTCCTTCCCTTCTTCTCCTGTCACTCCCTTCCTCCCTCGTTCTTTTCTCCCTCAGTGTTGATTAATTTTCCGACAGTAGTTCCAGCTGCAGATCGAGTCACATGTTTGTAATAACACACTTCTAACAGCTTGTACAGCAGACGTTCCACTTTATGAAACATTTGGATGGAAACATTAAAAGCAGCAAGCAACCCTTCATCAACGAAAAAGGGCTCAGAAGTAAACCGTGTCTTTGGCGTTTAAAAATATATATATTTTTTTTTTAAATGGGCCGACTGTCCACAAGCCGGACAGTCACGCACCGGTTTTTCTTCCTGAGTCAGACTAATGCAAGGTGTTTGTTCGCTTGTGGTCGTGACCTGTCTTGTGATCTCTCGGAAAATGTTTGTGAACGTTAGTTTCAGAGCATTCTGAGAGGAGTGTGCTGTACTGTAGGTGCGTCTGTGTGTCGGTGTCCATGCAGTGTACGTGAGTCTGTCCGTAAAGGGCTAAAAAAAAAAAAAAAAAAACGGTATGGAAAATATCTCCAATGCCTGAGGTGACCTGAGAAACTGAACAGATGTCTTTGAATGTTTGTGTTACGTTTTTCTTGTTAAAGACGGTACAGTTGTTGTGTGTTGGTGGTGTGTAATGACGTGTTCATGTCCTATATGATGTCATTAATAAGCTAACGAAGAGAGCAGATGTACGGACGAAGTTTCGTCCTGGCATTATTTCATTGTTCGAGGAGTCTATGACTTTTTGGCAGGTTTGTGAAGAATCTGGAGCGGAGCGCAGGACCGATCGGCCGCCCGACCGATGAGGAGGGAAATCACCTGCTGCGGACGACAGGAAACTCCGAGAGACAGATCTGTTCAGTTTTTGTGCGCTTACTGTCACGTTAATCACGTGTACGTGTCAGTTCAGAAACTCACGCAAGATGTAGCTCTGAATTAAACCAGCTTTCATACACCTGCAGTTTATCCAGCCTTTTCTCTTTCACCTTCCCTCCTCACTATCTTTCTTTGTTCTTTATTTAATTTCACATTTCTTTATTTATTTCTGTTTCATTTAATTTCACCCCATTTTACTTCAACATTCTTTGTGTTTAAAGAATTTTTTTGTCAATTCTCTTCTAAATTTCTCACCTTTCCTCCTATTTTTTTTTTTTGCCTTTTATTCACTTTTTATCTCCCCTTTTCTCGTTTTTCCTTCTTTTTTGCTGTTTGTCTCTTCTTTTTTCTTTTCTCTTTCCATTTCTCATCTTCCTTTCCTTCTTGGTTTATTTATTCCTTTTTCAATCTTGTGCTTGAAATTTATCTATCTATCCTTTTATTCTTATCTTTATTTATTTACTTATTCTGTTTATTTATGGCTTTCATGTTTCTGTTTTAAATTTTTTCATTGTTTCTCTACTTCTTTTTGTTTTTATATTAGTTTAAAACTCTTACACATTTCACACAGTTCCATCAGTTATTTATTAATTTTTTCCTCCACCGTGGCTGCGTGTCTGTAACTCTGGTTACTGGAACTACAACATACAGGACGATAAGAGTTTCGACTCTTCCTGCTGCTAATTAATGTAGACGTGTAGTGACGTCACTAAGTCACTCATTAAACCCAGCGTTCAATATTGTACATGTTCAGGTTTCACAGTGAACAGTGTGTGTGTGTGTGTGTGTGTGTGTGTGTGTTTTGGTCAAAAATAGCACTTTATTTATCCCTCAGCAGTTCTAACGCGTGGACTCTGTGTCCGGTTCTACAGCTGCAGCTCCTTGGGCATGGGTTCTCCCCTGAGTCCGGCCAGCAGGTTGTTGGCGGCGAGAGCGGACATGGCGTTCCGTGTGGTGTAGGACGCGCTGGCGATGTGTGGCAGGATCACTAAACACACACACACACAATCTATGATCATACATCGTACATGAACCATTTAGGGCAGTGATTCATAAAGTGTGGTGCTGCAGTTGGAAAATCAGACATCACTTATAACAAAGTTTTTAAAATAAACTATTTCTGATTAAGTATTTACATTCACAAAATTATTAAAAAAGCCATGGCATTTAAACAACGGGATTATTCTGAATTTATAGAGCGGTGGATCTCAGACTCAATATTCAATGGGTCAGATCTGATTTCATTTTAAGGTAAAAGTTTTTTTTGTTTGTTTGTTTAAACTTTACAACTTACATGCAACGTACACTCGTGTTTAATGCAGTCTGAGAAAATATTGGGGTTAATACATTTAAACCCAGTTGGGAAAATGCCAGTTTGACTTAAACTATCAGATGCTTAAACACTTTTCATTTAAAGCAACTTGCATAACACAAGTGTCAAACATTCATAATACATTCCTAAAGTAATGGCACTGTTTGCCGGAAAATTGTTGCTCGTGAATATAAACAGCTCCAACTTTTAACATTACAAAGTTTACTGGTGTTTTAAAGGGAAAAATACCTACAAGAGAACTTTTTGTAATCTTACTTGACTAAACAAACTTAAGTTAGCAAAGTGTATTTATTTATTTTTTGTAATTGATGCCTGAATAAACACAACAGGAGGACACTGTAATACTGAAATGATTTAGAGGTAAAAGTTACATGATGCCCTGAGGAGCAGGTCACGTGCCAAGCTGATCCAGGATGACGAGAAAGAAAAGTAAAGCTGATTAGTTGGTTATTGTCACATGACCTTGTCTTCTCGGCATTCTGAAAAGTATGGATTTTTTTTCATTTCGCCGCCGCGTGGACATGTTTAAAATGACAAAACTGGGCGCGCGGATGGTGCGACCCGTGAACGCGCGCGGCGCAGTCCGACTGTAGTGATGGGTCGTTCTTTTTGAACGAGTCTTTAACGTGACTCAGCAGAACGAGTATCTCGGAGAGTGATTCGTTAATTTTCTACTGGGCGCGCATGCGCCAATTATCGCAAAACCTCCGTAGGTTATGTACAGGAAACAGAATTGAGCGATTCTTCCTCAATGACTCTTCTACTCCGAGTCGTTCGTTCGTGTGTCACGTGACTCCCATAGACGCTTTTCGGTGCAATAGATTCAAAAGAACGAACGACTCCGTCTAGATATGATGGTGAGTTACTCATTCTGTTTAGACGTGTTGAGGGTCTTTTTTATTGAACATGCAACATTTTATTTTATTTCTGATCAAAAGAACGAAATGAATTAAATGACAATAAAAGATTCGTTCATTTTGATGAACGAGATTTAAAGAACCGAGTCACTAAAATGATTCAAACTGCCCATCACTATAAAGGTGATGCCGCTAGAGGGAGACACTGAGTTTTATTTATTTATTTATTTATTTATTTTACGGCGCTCTTATCCACAGTAACCTCGCCGGATGTTAACGTTGACATGACAACGGTGTCAAACAGGGAGACTGTTACGTTTAGCCGCCTTCACATAGATCATAAAAACCTAGAGTTTATTGAGGTGTATAGGAAATGTACACTTTATTACACAGTCTTCTATTGTGTCTCAATACCGCCACCTGCTGGCCATGATCTTTATCATCTTTCTTTCAGTTTTAATCCCATTGTTGATTTATAGCAATTATCAGGAGTATTATAGTCTCAAACACACACACATGCTGTAGCTCACCACAGTTGTTGAGTGTGAACAGTGGGTGGTTGGTTGGTAAGGGCTCTGGTGTGGTGACGTCCAGTCCGGCTCCGGCGATCTGACCGGAGGATAACGCTGCATACAGGTCCTCCTGATTCACCACACCTCCTCTTTACAACACACACACACACACACACACACACACACAGTCTACTGTATAAATCATTTTGTTATCTTGTAATCTGTGAACATTTGTCCTAGACCAAATCGTCTATCAGTTTTACAGTCATTCGTCACACTTGTGGGTGTACGTTACTTGAAAAAAATTTAAAAGGAGATTTGCATTGAGTGACACCCACAAACTTCTATAAAAGGCAATCATTAGGTTTAAGAGGAAGAGTTGTTAAGCTTTAAGATGATTTAAAAGAAGAAGGGTTATTGCTATTAAGTCATAAGGAGACGCATAGAGAGAGATGATAGGAAACGCATTAGTTAAACAAAAAGGTTTCAGTGGACTCAAGCTGTTTGGATGTATCTTCATCTGGATATCTGCTACAGGAAGTGTTAGCATACTGTATAAGGATGCGGTTGTTTTATGGGCGTAGGCACCTTTTGATCAAATTTTAATACCATACAGGAAGCTGAAAATGGGCGACATCGCCAGCTGTCTTGTATTTGTAAGTGCTTGGGTAGGTCACAATCAGATCGACGATGTCATCACCCCGCGCCAGACTAGCCAGTTGAGTTTCTGTTGCATACCTGCTGGTGTTGATGAAAATGGACGTGTTCTTCATCTTGGAGAAAAGGTTCCTGTTGCAGATGCCCTGAGTGTCGGGAGTCAGAGCGCAGCACACCGCCAGGAAATCAGACCGTCTGGCCAATTCGTCCATAGACACTACACACACAAACATCTCAATAATGATCTGAACGAGACCTTTTTGATTATCAGATGTCTACGACTAAATACAAATAGATTTTTGAAAAATTCTACTGAATGATTAAAAAATTAACACAGATCTCACCATATTCTGCCTGGATGGCCTCTGCCAGGTCCGGTCTCGGCGCCACGTCTGTGTAAATGAACTTCTTCACCTTGAAAGGTTTGAGCCGCTCAGCGATGGCCACTCCTGAAACACACACACAAACATTTACACAGTGTTTAGTAGTAATACCTGTAGCTGGCTCACTCCTGTATGTCCGCATGATTCCAAATGATTCTGCGGGTGTTCCTATTAAAGTGGCCGTTCACTGGGGCCTGAATGAGAGAAGGCTTACCGATCCGTCCGAGTCCAAGGATGCCGACTGTACTGTTGGCCAACTCGTATCCACACAGCCACAGTGTTCTCCATGTTCCCCAGCCACCACTACACACATTTAGACATTTAAATGCATAAACTAAGCACAAGTCTTTTGTGTGTGTGTGTGTTAGAGGGAGTACGTTTTGGCTTCATGTGCAGCCTCGATGAGTCTCCTCGAGGTAGTGAGGAGAAGCGCAATGGTCAGCTCAGCCACCGCGTCAGTCAACACTTCTGGTGTGTATCCTACACGGATTCCTCTAAAAACACACAAAAGACAAACATTTCATTTTGGATGTCCATGCTAAGCCTTGGATCTTTACCGCAAATCAGAAACACAAAATTAGCTAAAGAATGCACGACAACAAACAAACAAACCTTTTCTTTAGCTCGTCCAGAGACAGGTGATCAAACCCGACTGACATGGTGCTGACCACCTTTAAGTTCGGACCTGCGTTCATATGACAAAACACATTTCAGCTTTTTTTTTTAACACGACTTGAGTGTCTCATGATCGCTTGACAGCTTTAGGCTCAGACCTGCAGCGTCCAAGACTTCGGCATCAATCTTTTCTGTCAGGACGCAGAGCAGTCCGTCGCAACCTTTCACCTTCCTCAGTAGCTCCTGCCGAGGGACGGGGTCGTCCGAGTCCCAAAGCTCGATCTGCACTCTGGAATGAGGAAAGACAAAGGAGACGAGGGTTACGCCGAATCAAGCGGCTCTGTGATAAATCGCTACGTTTTAAACAGCGGATGGTGGATGTCAGAACCCCTGAGTTCCAGACTCAGTGTTTTACACACTCTACACACTCCCTATAGGAACAGTTAAAGGTTCTAGGTGGAACTCCGAGCATGAATCCGATTAGTTTTTAACTCACTGTGCAGATTTGCGCAGGATGTCCAGTCCCTGCGGCGGCACTTTACGCGAGACGTATACGCGCGGTAACGTGGCCATGGCACGTTGCGTTCCTCTGAGCCTGGGCACGAGATGCCGAACCGCTGCTCTGCTCCACCACATCCTGAGCACATCAAAATACACAGAAACACACTCAACCCACCGCTGCTCAGGTCCCCTTTACACTTCACTCATCGGACTTTGGAACTTGACCGAAATCCAGGGGGAGTGTGTGTTAGTTTTGGACAAGAGCTGACGGAGGGGAGGTGGCGGACGCTCAGCACTATGAGCCAATATGAGCCGAGGGGAGATGACACAACGCTCAGGATCAGTGCACTGTGTGGGGTCGAGTACAGGGCACACGTGATCACAAGCCGGAGGTGCTTTCGATTATTTAATATTCTGAAATCGCAAGTGGCGTTAAATAATATGAAATGTTAAAAGCAAAACAAAAAAAATTTAAGAAAGATGGTAGACTTGATAGACTTGTGTCTGCATTATCAGAGGTAATGTTTGACCGCTCTGACAAACAAGGGCTAGTGATTGCACACCACACATGCTCACATACACACACACGTTTGACATATCCTTATAAGGACATTGGTTGACCTTGACATGATTATTAAAACAACCAGGGCTGTCTGTCTCTACACCTGGATCTTACCCTAATCTCAGCAACCATATTCTGTCTCTTTTATTTAAAAAAAAAAAAAAAAAAAAAAAGAAAAAAAATTTACGATAATCATTTTCTCTTCCTTACTTTTAAATTGTCTCTTGCTTCTTTTTCTAATTACTCTCTTAATCATCTTTCTTCTTTTCTAGTCTTTTCCTTTTTCTCATTTTCTCTTCTCTTTATAATTATCTCGTCTCTTCTTTTTTCTTTCCTCTTCTATTTTATCTTCTTTTCTAATCTACTCTTCTCTTTTCTATATCTTTGCCTCCATCATTACTTCTTTTTGTCTTGTATTGAAGTCAGTATTTTTTAACTACAGTGTACTACTGTATTTTTTCTCGATCCTCCAAATCGGCAGATGGCGAAGTAACGCAGTTTCACCTCGCGAGCCATTGAATGAACAAACCGTGGAAGAAGTCGACGCTTCTCGGTCCCTCGCGCACACTGACAGGTAACGTCAACTCACTCTAAACTCGTCTGTTCGTTGTATTTCATCGTTTTGCTTTTTTCTGTCATTAATACAAACCTTCCGACTCAACACTGTTTCCGAAAACAGCTCCAGCTCGAGGCTTTTTATGCGTAATAAACACCCGGACCGGTAATGAGTAAAAGCTAGCCGGTGAGCTAGCTAACGGCACTACTCTGAGTAAGCGGCTTTTCATCCCACCTGCATTGTGTCAACTCCCGCCCCTTGATCTGTGATTGGTTGCTGGATTATTGGCAATACGAACGCGCTGAACTGACCAATCAGCAGCGTGGGAGCGCAGAGAGCGTGCCAATCACAACGAGAGACGCGCTAAACGGTTGGGAAATTAAATAATATGAGTCACTTTGCTAGCTGTAGCTGATAACAGTCAGTGCCAGTCATCATTCAGGTTTGATTTAGTTTAGCTGCTGTGTAGTTATTGTGTGAGAGCTTATTCATTTCGCCTGGTAGTAAAAGTGTGTGTTGTGATATGCAAGAGGTATCATAATAAACACTGTGTGTGTGTTAGTGTGTGTAAAGGTGGGACAGTCCCAATGAAAACACACACTCCAAAGGACAACAGAAAGACTGAATCCTCTTCTTTTTTCAAGTGTAAATGATTTCTTCATCGAATTCTCCATCTCCATAAATGTATACATAACTATAAACTTATCGTGCTTATATTTGTTCCTATTGTCCAGGCTGTCTCGAGTCCTCAGCGATAGCAAG
The DNA here is from genome assembly GCA_030014305.1 of Clarias laeviceps. Taxonomy (NCBI): domain Eukaryota; kingdom Metazoa; phylum Chordata; class Actinopteri; order Siluriformes; family Clariidae; genus Clarias; species Clarias laeviceps. The sequence goes on along the minus strand of JAQMYJ010000013.1, from coordinate 5,578,036 downwards.
GCGTCCCCTTCCCCCCCCTGTCCAACATGGCCGACCCTATGGAGATAGACGACTCGTTGTACAGGTAAGAATCTAAATCAAGGTCCTAAATAAAAACCTGTAAAAGCTACCACATTCGTATCGTGGTTACTATACAGCGACATTGTTAGTGCCGTCGGTCTCCTCTGTTTTTCCATCACTTC
>JAQMYJ010000013.1:5556903-5571672 GCA_030014305.1 Clarias laeviceps | reverse complement strand
AAGCAACGTAAGGGCCCCCCCCCCCTTTTTTTTTTTTGCTAGTTTGTTTCTTCCAATAGTTTTATATTTTTCAGCCAAACATAATAGTCCTGTTTCACCTGTTTAGGTGAGCGTGAACACGTCGTTAGTGAGGTGTGTGTCGCGCTGCGCGAGAGGCTGCCTCTCTCCCCTGGCAGCCGCCGTGGGAGGCATCGCCAGTCAAGAAGTGCTCAAGGCTCTTACTGGAAAGTTTACGCCGCTTCAGCAGTGGGTAGGTCAAAGGTCGAACTCACCACCAAGCTTTACTGCTGTTATGTATATGATCCTGTTTCCAGCAAAAGAGTTAAAAAATCACTTTGTAAACAGGCGTCAGCTGTTTGTTTTTTGACCGGGTTACAAGATACACATACTAATACCAGGGATCTATGCAAGGCATGTGATGCAAGACGGTTTTCTTTTTGTTTGTTTCTGTGTAGTTTTACCTGGACGCTTTAGAAGTGGTCCAGCCTCTTCAGTCTCTTCCTGTAGAGGAGTTTACACCAAGGTAAGGGTTTCCCTGTTAAACTGCAAGCTCACCGAAAATGCACCTGAACATGTTAACATGGGTATTATACTAAACACACTCTGTGAGATTTGCTGAAGGGAGAACACACAAGGCTTTTCCTTCCTTCTTCTTCTTGTGTAGATTCTAAATGTATAAATTTGTAGCAACCTTTAACGCTGAAACATTCACCAAAAATCTCTTTTATAAATGTGTGCTGTAACAAATTGTATAAAGGTACAGTTAGACTAATGATTAAAAGTGACGGCGACAATGACGATGATGTCATGGCATTCGCACACAGGGCTTCCAGCTTATAATCAAGCAATATCACACGAGAGGGGACTCTGTTGTCATAAATATCAGCACGACCATGTGTGTGATGTTGCTTTTATACAACAAAAACATTCATTATCAACAAATTACTATTTGTTTGGCATCGCCAACTCGTATCCTTCCACGACTAGCGGAAGTAACTAACCGCGACTGTTAGTGTAGCTAAGTCAACTTCCAGGTTCTGGGGTTGAATCCCAAATGGCGTTAAATGTAAAGCTGGTGAGCTATGTAGTGTGTACAGTCATTTGTCTCGAATAGTGCCCTTGATCAGGGGTTAGAGAGTGATTTCGGATTCAGCGCCATGTTAGACGCTAGTTGGATCTCTAGCTCAGTTTAAATAACTACAGTAGAGAAGTTCAGTGTTAGCATGGGTATTATACTAATCACACACTCCGTCATCACATTGTGTAAATGTATGAATTTGCCCGTGTGTGTGAGAGTTCTGTTAAACCAAATGTGAAATCCAAGCTTAAATATTTTTTATGCAAAAAAAAAAAAAAAAACACTGATCGATTTAGAGCAGGCATCTATCTATCTGGACCCTGGTGCTTTTCTGATAAATGAAAATAATTAATATACCAGTATTCTACTGCTTTTTACTTCGAAGTAGGTGTGTCTATACACGTCACTCAACGGAGCCTGTGCGATAGTTTACCATGTGTAGAGAGAGTGTGTGCGGAAGAAACAGAAACGAAGAAAGCACGACTTAAAAAGAAAAAACAGGAAGGTAGACTACGAAGATGAACAGACAGATCAATATAATATTCATGTTTTCTGCAGGAAGTTGTGATTTATTAAACCGTGGCAATAATAAAAAGCAGTAATGCGAAGCGCCGGTATGAGATAAAACACGGCTCGTTCATTGAATATGAAGTTTGTATTCCAAACAAATGCAAGTAAATGTACAAGGCCATCAAAGTTCAAACTGTCCACATGTTTTACATAGTTATTGAAAATTGATAATAAATATTATTGAAATGCTATTGAAATATTAAATTGGAGTTCATGAGCTCCTGCACATTCTTACCTTATTGTTATTAATTACTGTATTATTATGAAATGCTTACAGACGTGTGTGTGTGTGTGTGTGTGTGTGTGTGTGTGTGCAGAGGAGACCGATACGATGCGCTGAGGGCCTGCATCGGCCAGTCCTTCTGTCTGGAGCTGCACAAGCTTCGTGTCTTTATGGTGAGCGAGTCATCGTGTAATCCGCTCCCAAGCCTCGTTCAGAAGGTTACATCAGGTCATGTGGAACAGCATCGATTGTCGTTCTTATTCCCTGCAGGTCGGCTGTGGCGCTATAGGCTGCGAGATGCTGAAGAATTTTGCGCTGCTCGGGGTGGGCTTGACCAGATGCTCAGGCGAGGTAGGGTCAAAGGTCGAAGCATGAAGTAGCCGCGCGTGAAGTTTGTGTCGCTAACGAGTTGTTACGGTTTGTGGTCCGTCACAGGTTTGCATCACCGATCCAGATCTTATAGAGAAGTCCAACCTCAACCGGCAGTTTCTCTTCAGACCTCATCATATACGGGTCAGTCGTTATTTCTTTTATTAATACATTTAGATTATTTATTATAAATACCTATAATTTTAATGTTTATTATACATATTTTAAGTGTTTTTTTTTATCATTATTTTCTCAATCATTTATTTTAGTTTTCATTTCACTCGTTACTGTTCAAAAATGTTTCCTGTTTCCTAGTATTTCTTCTTTTTTTAAAGTTTTTACAAATAATTTAACTACCTTTTTTTTTTTTTTCAAAATAAATGTCTCAATTTTAAAGATTATTATAAATTCTTTTTTTTCTCTTATATTATATTAATATTAGTATTGTATTATATTTTATTATACTATTATTTATAGTTTTGTTATCACTTGTTTTTTTATTCATTTATTTATTTTAAAGATCTTTATTCTTGATTTCTGTTAAGTTTTATGTTTTCATGTATTGATTGATACATTTTTGATATAAAATTTTTTTTTTTTAATTACATTAATTTGTGTATCTGTTAATATTTTGATTTTTCTTTTCTTCTTTAAATGCCATTTTCTCGTTCCTCCGAGCAGAAGCCGAAAAGCATCACGGCAGCTGCAGTTACGTTAGAGATCAACCCCGAGCTCCATATAGACGCTAACCTGCACAAGGTGTGTCCTGCCACGGAGGAGACGTTCAACGACGGTTTCTACTCGCGCATCAGCCTGGTCATCACTGCGCTCGACAACGTGGAGGCTCGGAGATACGTCGACAGGTAAGAGAGCTCTTCCAGGTAATTTAAGTCACATTTAAAGCCTTGAGTTGAGCAGCGAAACTGCCTTTTTTATTCCTTGAACAGTCGGAGCGTGTCCAATCAGAAAGCGCTACTCGACTCGGGGACCATGGGGACGAAAGGTCACACGGAGGTCATCGTGCCGAACCTGACAGAGTCCTATAACAGCCATGTAAGTAATGTGCTTGTGTGAAATAAGTGTGTGTTTGTGTTTTGTAAATGAACGAGTTTAATTTATTTATCTGTGTAGAGAGATCCACCGGAGGAGGAGATACCGTTCTGCACACTGAAATCATTTCCTGCTGTGATCGAGCATACCATACAGTGGGCCAGGGACAAGGTCACACACATACACACACACACACACACACACACACACACACACTATATTTAACAGCCACAGGATTATATTTTTATTTTATTATTTATACTCTCACTGTAATATTAAACCAATACTATTTTAAAGTTATATCCATGAAAAACATTGTATCTAACTGAAAAACACGAGCAGTGATTTACAACCTGCTATAAAATGTATTTTTGTGATAAAAAGTATCTCAGCGCACTTCCTTTAAAAGCTTTTTGTCCTTTATTTCATCACCGGTTCTTATATGATTTGTTTTTTTTCTCATTTAGTTTGAAAGTGCCTTCACTCACAAGCCCTCCATGTACAACCTGTTCTGGCACAACCATGTGTCAGCTGTAGATGTGTTACAGGTAACGTAGAGGTTTTAAATAAAAAGTTAATGTTCTACGACCTCATCCGCCAGTGACGAATACTTATGCTCAATTCCTGTGGATTCTTAGTTTTTTTTTTTTTCCTCATCTTGTTTTTTGTAGAGGATGAAATCCGGGGAGAGCATGGAAGGAGCGTTTCAAGTCGTTAAGGTGTTAAGTCGTCGCCCCACATGCTGGGAGCACTGCCTGGCCCTCGCCCGTCTCAAATTCGACAAATACTTCAAGAGAAAGGTACGGTCACCGTAACACCCCACCGCACTGAAACTCTGCTCATGAACACGGCAAGACTTCAGAGCAAAGTTACATTTTAATTGATATTATGAATGAGGTGGTAATATGGCACCGTTCAGGTGGCGAAATGGCAGGTCGCGGTCTAGACCCGGTCCGAGTGACAGTTCTGTCTGGACCCTGATGCTTTAGTTTACAGAGTGTGTGGGGGGAAAAAAATTAATAAATAAAAGCGCAACACTCCATAAATGGCTTGAAAAGGTTTCATTCAGAGATGAATGAACAGATTAATCTATGTTTATTCGTCCTGTGGAAAAGTTTAAAACCAGTTTGTTCTGAAACCCGTGGCGATAATAAAAAACATTAATGTGAAGCACCACTATGAGATAAAATGCGGGTCATTAGAGCAAACATTTCCGCAGCAGTCTGAGGTGAGGGCATGTAAAATAGTTCTTTCACTTACTGCCTAGCAGTTTGCAAATGAAGTTTGCAAATAAAGATTTATTAAAGATTTGTTGTTGGTTTTTTTTTTGTTTTTTTTGTATTTCATACAAATACAAGGAAATGTCCTAGGCCTTCAAAGATCAGACTGGACACATGTTTAACGTACAGTACTTACTAAAATGTATTTTTTATATATAGGATCCTATTAAATTTGAATTCAGTACCCCTGCTGTAAAATATTCGCTCATGGGCATCCTGTGTCTGTGTGAACTTTGGTCCGAATTATAGAAAAATCTGTGTATTTATAAATTGTGATAGTAACAGAATTGCAATGCAAATCAAATCAGCATCTAGGTGTCGTGATAATATTGTATTTATTGATCCTTGGTGATTCAGGGTTGCATTTTCTTTAATTTTTTTTAATCCAGTGCATGTTTTTTTTTTTTTTCTTTTTTTTTTTTTTTTTTACCCATTTTGTCTTATTCTAAAGCACAGCTTTGTTATCGTATACAAACATTTTAATTCTTGACCTTGCATGTTAATAACGTACTGATACCGGTATTGTGACTGTACCAGGAATGTTTATTAAATATTAATAACATATCCTTGTTTTTGTTTTTTTTATCAGGCACTACAACTACTGCACTCATTTCCACTGGATACCCGACTGAAAGACGGCAGTAAGTCTCTCACACTTCCCAGGACGTGCTTAATGTCATCAGACCCATCACACCTCACCGACTAAGCGTCTACTCTGCCTCCAAAGCCATTGATTGAGTTTGTGTTGTAGTTTGTTTATTTATTTATTTATTTTCCCCCCCAGCTCTGTTCTGGCAGTCTCCCAAACGACCTCCATCACCTCTCGAGTTCGATCTCAAAGACCAGCTGTGAGTGAAAGCAGATTTAATTCTGAAATTACACAAAGAGCTGTCTTTAAAAAAACCAGCTGTATGATATGTTTTATTTATATAATCTATAAACCTCCTGTAGGCACTTTGGTTTCGTGGTCAGCACGGCCCGGCTGTTTGCAGGAATCTACAACGTTCCGTATACAGAAAAGGTAAAGTTAATATGTACAAATCTTTATTTATCCTTTCTTTTCCTTTTTTTATAATCCCACGACATTTACATTTCTTATTTGTTTTAACCACAGAACCTCAGGTATGAGGCTGTAGCAAGAGTTTTGTCTGAAGTCGAGGTTCCAGAGTACAAGCCGGCAGAGAAGGTAGACCCTCCTACATCATACATTATAAATAAACGTGCAAGATGTGTAAATCAGTCGGATCAGCTATTAGTTTATACGTAATAAAAACTGGATGATGTTGGTTAATGCAAAACGAGTGATTGCACTCTTAACTGTCGTGAAAATGTTGTAGTCATGCTCAGCAGTCCAAATACAGTTAGTCCCCCACTTACAAACGAGTTCCCGATGTTCATAAGTCCGATTTGTTCTTAAGTCTGACAAAGTGAGTCTTGTACGTCTTTGACACGAATATACAATGTGAAGCAAATTTAAATTATATGGGGAATCCTGGAAGCCGTTTTGCCTCAGAGCTGTTTTCCACTGTATTGGACTGTAAACTCTGTTTTGTTGAGGATTTTCCAACATTAGGATTATTCACCATCAGGACAGCTTTACGGGACAGACATTTTTTATCATCGTGCTCCCGGACTGATTCATTGAACCACACGCACATACAATATACAGGACTTTAGACATCTCATACATTCACTTACTTTACTTAATATTGTATATAATTGGAAATATTGGTGTCTGGTGCACTGCAGTGTCTATTTTTTGTACAATACAATGTGAGCTACTTCCGCAATGGAATCAGAAGTAACACCGCGGTTCATTCGCATCTGCGGAAGTTCGTAACTTGAATGTTTGTACGTCGGGGACTACCTGTAATCGTAATTAATCATTAAAAACTAACAGACAATATGAATATAGTATAATTTTGTTTGTATTCATGCGTGTGCGTGTTAGCATATAGAGACAGATGAAACGGTTAAGAAGCCTGATCACATGAAGCTGAACGTGAGCAGTGAGGAGGAACGGGAAGCCATATCAAACCTGGAGGAGGCCATTACATCTGGATTTACACCAGGTACTTATTAATGCACACAAACACACACACACATTACAGCTAACACACCCCGCGATCCAGTAACATCATGTCAAACATCCTGATGTCAATCATTTTCTCTCCATTTCCGTCTGTAGAGGCCGTACGCATGACGCCGTCGCTGTTCGAGAAAGACGATGACACAAACGGCCACATGGATTTTGTGGAATCGGCGTCGGCCCTGCGAGCCCGCATGTACTCCATCGAAGCCGCCGATCGCCTCCAGACCAAACGCATCGCTGGAAAAATCATCCCCGCCATCGCCACGGCTACTGCCGCCGTCGCCGGACTGGTAAGGTCTCCTCTCTCATCCAAAATACAGTTTTATACTGTAATGTCATGTCCACATTGTGTCCTAAATTCTGTCAAGACTGGAAAGGACTGAGATTTATGCCCACTTTCAAAGTGACTCGTTCAAATCAGAGCTATAAATGTGACATAGGAATTTGTGCCATAGCCATGTTGTCTTTTTAAATAAATAAAATAAAATCTTCACACTTGTAGGTGGCGTTGGAGCTGATTAAAGTGACCGGTGGCTACAGCTTTGAGTCATTTAAAAACTGCTTTTTCAACCTGGCCATCCCCGTCGTGGTCCTGACAGAGACAGCTCAGGTCAAAAGGACGCAGATCAGGTAACACAGAGAGAGACAGAGAGAGAGAGGCATGAACACTTTGCTCACATACTGCAGTAATATTGTTCTGTTTTAAGTATTTATTTATTTGTTTTTTAATTCTTCTCATTTATTCCTGTTAGAGATGACATCTCCTTCTCCATCTGGGATCGCTGGTCCATCGTAGGACATGAAGACTTCACCCTGTCTGACTTCATCAATGCTGTCAAGGTAAGTCACATGACCCATCTATTTAGAAATTAGCTAAGAGAGAGAGATGAGACAAAAATCAATTCACGTAATTCTTTTGATACATGTATCGCCACATTGACTCCAAAATTCTTTTTATTTATTTATTATTATTATTAATTTTTTATTTATGAGTCAAAAATGATCCGCACTCCGGTTATATTAAAGCTTCTGTTGGCTGCACTGTCTCATCAGCACTTTCCATTCAAGCCTATTGTCTCTGGTGTGAACGTGTTTTCCATCAGTTCATTTGTAACTTCAGTGCAAGCAAAAAAAAGGACACAACACTTGTGATTTGCACGAAGAAAGAGCAGTGTGCAGTGATTCACGTGGTCCGAGGGTGTACAGTACCTCGTGCCAAAACAACTCGCAGATGAGCGTAAACAGAAGAGTTTAATATCTGCAAACTAAATTTGGACGGATACTCTAAGGACAGTGGAAGTTTTTTTAAAAGTAAGAGAATCATTACTGGTGATGAGACATGGATTCATCACTACGAGCCTGAGAAAAAGTCCAAAAGTCAACCATCTGCTGGAAAATTCATCAATACTTAACAGTTTTTTTGAATTTTTAAGGACCAGTATTGGAACATTATCAGGAAAAAGGTTCAACAATCAACAGCGCTCGTTACAGAGAGACGCATATTGAAGAGCCGGATACTAAGCTTCGGATTAAACACAGATGATTAATATACAAGCAGGCCGTGATCTGACATGACGACGCACACTACTGACAAAAACTTTGTTTTAAGGTGTTAAATCATCCTCCCTATAGTCCTGATCTCACTCTTATCAGACTTTCGCCTGTCTGGTCGCCTGAAAGCAGCTCTACGTGGACGAAGAATAACTTCCGATGAAGAAGTGATGACAGCTGTACATTCGTGGCTCGCGGTCCAGCCGAAAACATTTTTCAATGAGGGGACACGAGAGCTTATTGACAGATGGACAAAGTGTATTGAAAAACAAGATGATCATCTAAATTTTAACTATCTAACTATCATTTAACTAAAATAAATTACATTTATTTATTTTTTTTAAATCTAGTTGGGGTAATTATAAAAATGTGATACTTACAGAATTGCAATACAAATTAAACCGACACCCAGGCATAGTGATGATATCATATCGAAACAATATCGTCGTGGTGACCGCTTAACGTTTGTGTTTTGTTTTCAGGAGAAGTACGGTATCGAGCCCATTATGGTTGTTCATGGAGTGAAGATGCTGTACGTCCCCATCATGCCTGGCCACAACAAGAGACTTAAACTAACGTAAGGCGTCGTTACATAACAGATCCTGTCTTCCAGTAGGAAATGTAACAGTTTGAACTTATCTGCACTCTCTCTCTCTCTCTCTCTCTCTCTCTCTCTCTCTCTCTGTTCTCGGTGTAGTATGCAGAAGCTGATCAAACCTTCAGCAGACAGGAAGTACGTCGACCTCACTGTGTCTTTTGCGCCAGAGACGGACGGGGACGAGGATCTGCCCGGCCCTCCTGTCCGCTATCACTTTAGACAAGAGAGTGGCGAGAAAGCCTGACGCACGCGCACACACACACACACACACAGCTAACACACTCTCCCTTATCTTCCCTTGTGGACCACTAGTGGAGTAGCACTTGATCAACCTGTACATAGAAAAAAATATTTTTTTTTCTTTTGGTTTGTTTTGTTTTCTACGGGTTCGTAATTTTATTGCATAGCTACGTCTGTGCCGATGCCTTAAGAAATATTATGCGTCGATGATGATGATGATGATGATGGAGGTAATTATTATATATTATTAAGGGAAAACCCTGTTTACACTCCTAACTTAAGGCTCTTATTTTATTAGCGCAGACACCGAGAGAGAGAGAGAGAGAGAGCGGAGCCGAAAGAATCGATCGCTTCCTAATTTCCCCGTTTTTTTTTTTTGTTTTGTTTGTTTTTTGTTTGGGTCCCAGATCAAGACGGCGTGCGATACGCAAACTTAACCAGCTCTATTTATTTCTACGTCCCCCAGCGATTAGACTTTAACATACAAAGACGCTTAACGACGAGATCAAAGCAGATGTTACCCGGTCACCTGCACGGACTCTCCAGAGGCCCCGGATCGAGCGAGCACACTGAATAAATCATCACACAGCGTCCGAGTCGTAACGCGCGCCCTGCAGCACTGTGAGTGGTGTGTATTCCCGGTCGATCAGTACGCTTTCATCCCGTTTCTCACGCATCGAAAAAAAAAGACTTTGGACAACTCGCCTGGATTTTCCAGCCTGCTGTGATTTTCTTTTTTTTTTTTTACGATGTAGCACACAGCCCTGAATAAGAAGCGAGAAAGAGCGAGATTGTGTTTGTGTGTGTGTGTGCGCGCGCGTGTTCTCGTTCGCTTCCTTCGTCTTTAATGTGTAACCATGATGTCCTCCGTATTCGTGACTAAAATGATGTCAAACATTTCACAGCTTAAAAAACAAAAACAAGCATTAGTAGGTAAGAGAAGTGTGATCGTACACAACATGTCTGTGTCTGGAGTATTCAGTTGAAGGTCTAATCCGAAATAAACTTTTCAGCCATGGTACAACATAGTAGTGAGTTTTTTATTTTATTTTATTTTTTATTCATTTAAGTTGTATAAATAACGAGTAATGCCTTCAAGTTCAACTTGTCACATGTTCTGATGATGCTTTTCTGCGTAACACATTTGCCGTCAAACAGCTTAAACATGTGTCTTATTAGCGTCTTATAAAGTCTTTGTTGCTATAGAACACATTTGCACATCTTTTATATGTCGGTGGTGTTGAAGCGCATGTTCAAAGCATGCTAAAAATAGTGCTCTTCAAACCCTTTGTGAATGTGTGTGTGTGTGTGTGTTAATGCAGCATGCATGCCGTGAACACCAAGCCTCCCTTTAGGCCTCCACGGCTCGACCTCGCCTCAGCAGACATGGAGTCGTGTTCTCTGATCAGACCCGTGTATGACTTCCTCCTCCTCTTATTGACCTCTCTGGTCGCCTTGGCAACAAACCCACTTATATTCACACAGCATCTGAATTATATGTCAAACACCACCTTAAGACCCAAGGTGTTTCATCACACGCTGCACAGTATTAGCGACATGGCATTGAAGTTCCCCAGCAGGGGGCAGCAGAGGGTTTGCAAAGTTTAACCTCAAACTGGACGAAGTCTTGAGCTGAACATAAACACTTTGTTTTCCTTTTCCTTCATTACACATCACAAACATATCATTTACTTTCTTTCCCTGCTTTTTTATTTGTTTTACCCTTTTACTTTTACTTTACATTTTCACAGTTCTGTTTTGTCTTTCATTTTCATTTTCACTCATTTCTTTTATTTTTTTTCTATATAAATTTTTTTCAATGTACATTTCTCCTTTATTTAAAACCATTATTTGTGTACTTAGTTTTTTTTTTTTACATTCATTCATTTTCTTTTTAACCTGTCTTATTCATCCTGTCTTTGTCGTTCTTTCATTTATTTTCTTATTTTCCTCTTTCCTTTCATTCTTTCCTAAAAAAAAAATTCTTAAATATTTGTTCTAGTTTGTCATTCTTAACCCTTTTTTTTTTATTGGCCTTTTTTTAAAAGGTTTTTTTAGTTTTTGGTTTAATTTCTTTCATTTTATTGCTTTCTTTTTGTCATTTTGTTTTTATTTCTTTAATGCAACTTTTTTTTATTGCTTTATTGCATTTATTGCTTTTTCCTCCTTTTTTCCTTTGCCATTTCGGTCCTTTTGTTTCTTTTTCTTCTGTTAATTTTTCCCCATTCCTTCTTTTTTTTCTTTCTTTATTGTACCAATCCCTTGGCGCTCTGTTTCATTAGTTAAACAAGTTCAGCACATGAATATCATGACATCATCTAGCCTCATTTCTAATAAAACATCAAACTGTTTTCTCTCATAGAAACCCACAGTCTATAAACAAAACATTTCAAAGGATTTGTTCAAAACAAGTCGTTTATCGCTTCAGAACCGTGGTATTGATTCTCCTGTTAGCGGCTGTATGCAGCATCGATTACACTGTACAACCGACTCGGCCTACCCACGTCTCCGTCAGTAATCATTTCCTGTAATATCAGGGCCCAAGGTGATGCTCCTCACATATTCAACTACACCACAAAATTATAAGGAAAGAAGAACCCCAAGAAAGACACGCCCACTCAGAGATCAACTCTCATTCCCAAATATGGACGTGTCTGGAGTCTGCAGGGTTCCAGTTTCTGCAAGAAGCTCTTCTGGGTTTGTGTTAAAGTAGAGAATTTAGTATGATGTGAGTATATTGGTGCCTCTGTGGCAGAGAGTGCTGGATCGTGCTCCTGGCAGCCTCCCTTCTCAGACCTTCACTAAAGACAGACAGAGAAAGAGAGAGCAAATGTTTGGTTCTGATGCCGACACTGGAATATTCAGCTGTCTGTTTTTGGATTGTCTACAGGTGGCACATCAACCGGCAGAAGAAAAAAAAAACAGTTCAGCAGATCCAACTGCAAGCTATGTCGATCCTGAACAAAAGAAAAATAAAATACGCTGGTTTTAATACAGGAGCAGCTTCCTGTACAGCTTAGTGTGTCATAATCACACTGCAAGGAAAGGAAAATAATTCCGAGCACAAATAATGACACAAATGCAAAAGTACAGTGCAGGAATTCAGTTAAGCCCTCAGTGTGAACTGAACTTAGCCTGAGGCAGACTAGGGTCAGGGGTCACACACGCACACACACACACACACACACACACACACACACAAAGTCTTAGCCCTGACCCCCGGCTGTGAGCAGCTCAGAGTTAAAAGTTACAAAGGAGCACAGATGGTTAATGATATCACCCCCTCCTCTACAGGAACAGACGTGGCCCGGCTCGATTTCAAACACACACGCACACACTTAATCCTGACTCACATTTTATTCATTTAGTTCGCTTCCTCACCAGACTGAGAGGGCTGAAATGCTCTGTACTGTAACACTACCAAAAAAAGCTTGACATTCTGACTTTTTTTTTTCTCCCTTCCAAACTTTATCAGTATTTAAACCTTTACCAGAGCAGCTGAACTCATGACTGATTAGTCATATAAATTAAAATAATAAACAGGGAATAGTACTTTAAAGAGCTTTATGTTTGCTATAGACTAACACTTCTGCACATTTGCTCTGTTTATTTTCTTGCCTTTGCCTCAGCCAAGTTTTCGGGTGTGTCTCAAATCGATCTCCAGTTCCTTCAGTCATGAACCGCTCTATAATATAAACACTATAGGAACACTTAAACCATGCTGTTCAAGTTAAACATGGACTTAACTGTTTGAACATATAGTTCACTATATCAGGATATGGGTGTTGGGGTTAAAAAGTGAACTAGAGGAAGATTTGAGACTATGGACTGGATCACTATTGCTGGATGATTTAGTTTGTGGGTGTGATAATTAAGTAATGTTTTAAAATCCAGACAATGGAACTAACTGGATTCAAGTGTTTACATTCACTTAAGTAATCTGATTAGTATGAATGTCCTGGTTTAGCTCGATCAGTCGGTAAGAGGTACTGTATAGCTACAATCAGTCATAAAACACACACCATTTTTAAAAAGGATGGCCCTAAATTATGCAAACATAGATGGAATTATATATATTTGATAACTTGAAATGCAGAATTTGATTTAAAAGAAATCACATTGCGATTATTGAGATTTAAATTGTGATATGTAACTATTAAATGTTTAAATTTTGTATTTTATCTAACACATTAAGGACTGATGATCTCATTAAGAGGATGGTCGCCAATATTTTTTATGAACTTTATATAAAATTATTATAATAAAAAACATTATACAAATACTTAAATGCTTTAAGTCACATCAATTAAGTGTTATTTACAGTATATATGGATTTTAACAATGATCATTGTCACTGAATCAAAACTAAGGAATAGAGTTTAAAAAGTGTCATGAAATATTTATAAATTATTAAGTATTAGCAAACCGAGGGCGATGGTGGCGAGGAAAAACTCCCTTAGATGGCAATAGGAAGAAACCTTGAGAGAAACCAGACTTAACTGGGAAGCCATCTTTATTTGTTAGTCATAATGGAAAGCAGGGATTGATTATTGACAAACTCTACATACTGTAACTTCTAGACAATTCTATAAGTGAATAATATAAATTAATTATTTACATACCTGTGCATAAATAATCGTACAGGTCTATAGTGCAAGTTTGATTTGTATGTAATTAATTGTGCAGCACTAATTTGAAAACACCAACAGTGTTTTTTCTTTGGGGTCATGTAAATCTATTAAAATCAGCCCAGAGAAATTCTTTTGGATTAAAGGAGGAAATCATCTTCTTCATGTAACACATGCAGTATTATCATATATTAAGAAATGTTCGACATTCTTGTGTTTAGCGTAGTGCGATACAATCAGAGGCTTGAGCATTTGCTGCAACTTATCATTTTAATTACACAATTTTCCAGTGCAGTCTGATTGTACAAGAGTCATTCCATGAGTAGTGATAATGGACAATAACAGCACTGAAATGTAACTATATGTAGACTGTAAACTATATGAATCACTCTGCGTTATAGGTGAGCTACAATTACACAAAGTACTGAGAGAGAGCAACCGCCTGCCTAAAGCCACATTGAAAAAAACGGTCACACAAATACTTTCAGCAAGAAAACACATCTGTTATACATAATTTTATATTATTTTAAAATAAACACACTTCACATTCGAAACATTCTTTTATTTAAGGCTTGGGCTGCAACTTTGTGCATCACAGCCATGCTATATCAAGCAGTACAGCACTCCCTCTCGTGTCTTATTGCTTAAATACATGCTTAGGTAATGTTTGGGTCACACTGCGTAAGGGAAAACTATTACTATGCATCAAAAGGATGTAGAAGATCAGTAACACTACTCAGTATTGAGTCGATTATCAGAATATCAAGACTCAGCCCACAGCATTGCTAGACCTAAGAAGAAATAAATACATACACTATATGGACAAAATGTATTTGGCCAAACCTGTTAATTATTGAATTTCAATCAGGCCCGTTATCCCTATTGAAGGGCGATCTTAATGCTTCTGCATATCAAGACATTTTGGATAATGTTTTGGTTCCAACTTTGTGGCAACAGTTTGGGGAAAGCCCTTTTTTTTTATCCAAACATGACTGTGCCCCAGTGCACAAAGCATCAAATCAAATCAAATCACTTTTATTGTCACATCACGTTACTGGTACACTGGTACAGTACATGTGAGTGAAATTCT
>JAQMYJ010000013.1:5526322-5529437 GCA_030014305.1 Clarias laeviceps | reverse complement strand
TTGTGTGTTTGTTTGTTTGTGTGTGTGTGTGTGTGTGTGTGTGTGTTTGTGTGTGTGTGTGTGTGGTATTCAAGAAAGGGACTGAGCAACAGGTGATAAGAATATTAAGTACTTCCATAACCAGGAAGTCTAATTAGGACTGTTTTTGCCATAACACATTTGTGTGTGTGTGTGTGTGTGTGTGTGTGTGTGTGTGTGTGTGCTGGCAGATATCTGGGGAGACCGGTCGTTCCAGACAGACCCAGACCTGCCCCCAGGATGGAAGATGATGACCGACATGGCTGGCATTTATTACTGGCACATTCCCACCGGCACCACACAGTGGGAGAGACCCGGACCGTGCCAACCCGCACCGAGCAGCGCCGCTCGCCAGGACACACGCAAACACTCGCTGGGCTCGCTTTCTCCCTCACCCACTCCTGACCAAGAGGTTCATGCATCTTATAAACACACGCAACATAGAAAGCACACAAGTTATTTATTTATTCACAAAATAGAAAAAAAAAGAACATTAAATTAACCCATTAACGTCCTCACATTTTTTTATTTCTTTACATTTTTTTATTTCGCAGATCCAACGAACTAGTTTTTTTTTTTTTTTTTTTTTTTTTAAACAGACCCCCATATAAGTCTATCCCAAACTGGTGAGGTGTCACTTTGTGGTTAAAGTATCAATATATCTACAAATACAATACAATTAAAAGCAAACATGCTAACTTTTTGTGTGGTGGTGCACCAGCATCAGAGCATCGTTATTTCTCATGGAACACTAAGAAGCAATTCTAAAGACAACATCATCTAGTAGATTTATTTTTTAATTTTTTTTAGCATGGCAACCTCAACCGAGTGGTAGAGATGGATCATTTAGGTTAAATTCAATAAATTTTTACTGTATAGTGCGTTTAACAATCGTCATTATCACAAAGCGTTTTTACACAATGAAAAGAAAATCATGTAAATACATTTTTCTTCAATATGATACCGTGACTCAAAATCTGCTTTACCAAATGGTTGAAAAGACTGATTTCCCCTCTGGGATTAATAAGGAACTTTATCTATCTCTCTGTCTACCAAAAGGTTGAGCCGTCAGTAAAGGGTTAAGTTTGACAACAGTTTATACACTAGAGATGTTTTATTATACAGAAGGTTTTGTTGTACATACAGTATGTACAGATTTATCTCCTTCAATAAAGTTATCTAAAATGCTTTTATTTTTTAGGGAAGATTTGCCTTTTTTTTTTTAAACAAGCAAGCTTTTTTATTTTAAGCTTTATTCAGAACGTTTAAACGACCAGCTGTCAAAATTACGATACCGTTCTTGTCATTGTTAAAAGCATATTACACCTTTAAGTCGTGTCTACAGTAGTATTACATCACCGCTTTCTCTCTCTCCCACGGTTGTATCTGTTCCTCCAGGCGTCTCACGCGGAGGTGTTTTTCGGTGCATCCTGTCGCTCAGACAGCACAGCATCAGACAGCTCCGCCGATCCCGTCCCACCTGCGCCGTCCTCGGCGTGTCTCGACCCCGCCCCCATCCTCTCCTCGAACTCCTCCTCTTCCTCTGACGCGAACGTTCCTTCCTGCGGGTTCGTCAACAGCTGCTACTTTGTGAGTCTCTCGCTGTTTCTCTCTCTCTTATACAAACACACACACACACACACACACACACACACACACACACAAGTTAACAGCTCGACGAGAGGATGTCCAAATATAACCGTATTTCCTCATTATCCAAGATTCCGTCTTCACACCCAGCTTTGATATCTTATGGAAAATCTTTTAGGCAGAAAGGAAAAACACCACCACCGAGCATTTAAGGTCTCATTCTGCCTCGTGCAACCCAGTAGTCTGAAAGATTAAGATTCATTAAAGTGATTATGATTAATGACAACTTAAAGAGGTGCTTATAATAACATGATGCTCTGATTTAACCACGTGACTGTTTTTTTTTTATTATATGCCTTAATAAAATAACTTAATTGCTAACAAAAATGTGTGTGTGTAGCCTCGATCTTCGTCACTGCAGATCATGCCAGAGAAAGACAAACGCACCGAGATCCAGCATCGACAGGAGGACAAAGTAATGCTCTCTCTCTATTTCTTTCTGTCTTTCTCGAAATCTTTGTCTGGAGTGATGCTGCTCTCCTTTTCTATCCTTTTGTGTTCTCCAAATGTGTGTGTGAGTGAATTAAAACATTTTAAAGATCACTCAGTCATAAACAGGTGACAAATTAAAGCAGTGTGTGTGTGAAGGTTTGATGTTTGCTGGCATGCAAACCATGGATTTCAGTTAAATATTTTGTGGTGTGTGTGTATTATTTAAGTAGAATGAGTGGAATATTTGAGATACATATACTAATGTACATACCCATGCATGAGTGATTTAATGTCCTTGTCTTGTCTTTCTCCTCCACCATGACTTAAGTTTGTGTGTGTGTGTGTGTGTTTGTATAACCGTTTGTAGAAACAACCCTGGAGTGATTTTGCAGTGGGAAAGATTGATAGTGAGGTCTGGAAGGTTAGTATGAGACAGGATTGGGCAAAAGCTCAAGCAGCAGAATGGCTCAAGCGACTCTGACACTCCAAAAATGTAAAAGATTGGCCAGTAGGATGAGATCTGGGGCGGGACTTTAGTGATTCACATTAAGACCGAGACGGAACAATCCCTCCAGTCAGCTCATGACGAAAAATACATTGACACTATGGATGGGTTAAGTGTAACACATTTATTTCAACATGATACTGTGACTCAAAATTTGCTGTACCAAATGGTTGAGCAGATCAATTTCCCCTCTGGGATTAATAAGGAACTTTATCTATCTTTCTATCTACCAAAAGGTTGAGCCGTCAGTAAAGGGTTAAGTTTGTCATACTTAACCCTTTAATACTCGGCTCAACCTTTTGGTAGATAGAGAGATGGATAAAGTTCTTTATTAATTGGTAGTTTATACATTATAGATGTTTTATTATACAGAAGGTTTTGTTGTACATATGTACAGATTTATCTCCTTTAAGCAATTTATCTAAACAGTTCTAAAACAGATCAGATTTACGACCCGGTTCAGTGCTGCTCAAGGCGTGACATCATGCTCATACTTTACAATCCTTAAAA
>JAQMYJ010000013.1:5488822-5521322 GCA_030014305.1 Clarias laeviceps | reverse complement strand
AAATATGCTAGGAATAAAAAAATTAATAAAAATCAGAAAGGGGGCAAATACTTTTTCACAGCACTGTATATATCATGTTGGTTAAAGTTATGACGTCGCATATTATATAATGTACGCTCACATACACACACTCAAGCGCGTTCAAAGGATTTAATCAAGGCTTGAGACGGACGACGCACGCCGATGTAAATGCAGCCGCATCGAACGCTCTCTCTCTCTCTCTCTCTCTCACGTGTCTCCGCTAAAGGTCAGCTTAATGAATCCAGAGCGGCGGATTCGCCCCGGTGAAAGGAGGACGCGAATGAAAGATTGATGGCATTAAGACGAGAGGCCTGATGAAAGTTTAATCCAGTTACACAGGGAGCGTTCTGCTGCTTGCGTGAGGTCCTCGCTCCAATCCGTCGGATCGATCACGTTCTTGCTGGAGCAGCTGTAACTTTTAACTTTAATGTGTGTGTGTGTGTGTGTGTGTGTGGGGTAAATTCACAAACCAGTGCTTTTGGGTTAACGCGCTGCACGACATCATTAAACTCTTATATGTTGATCCGTTATGGGGGGGAAAAAAACCACGCCTCAGCAGGTTCCTTGAGTGAGAGGGAGAAGAGGAGAGGAGAGGAGGGGAGGGGACAGGGGGAAGCAGGGATTGGACGCAGAATAAGAAAGAGAGACTGAGAGAGAGAGAGTGAGTGATGAGGTGAAGTCTTTAAACCGGTGTCGAAGGCGAGAGGAACAGATTTAGCACGGAGCGAAAATAGGAGCCGACTGAGACTAGACGTGAGTATCGTGGTTTCTCACCATCCTTCTGTTTCCTTCTTATTCTTATTTGTTTCTCCTCCTTTTTTTCTGATCTGATGCGTAAATGTGCATTTTGTATCTAAATCTAAAAGGTTTTTGCTGTTAAAAATAAAAAATCTGGTTGGATGTTAGAGAGGGAGAGAGAGAGAGAGAGAGAGGAGCAAGGTGTCGTGACGTGAGAATGTGGAGGAGTGTGAGATTTCTCAGGAACGTCAACACTAGAGAGGGACAGAGATGTACGGATAACAAGTGAGGAAAAACTCCCCGAGACGACTTGAAGAAGAAAAACCTGTGCTCTTTCAGGTGACATCAGGAAGGAGTAGAAGAGTAAGGACTAACAGTACTGAGTAATTTATGCGGAAGAGGGTGGATAGCGCTGTCCTCCATGTGAGCAGCAGTGGCTAGTGGGCGGGACTCGGTGCTAACGAGCAAATTGTGAGAAAATGTGCGAACGTCAGTTTCTGTGTCTTTTTCTCACTCTCACCTTCTCGCTTTTCGTTCTCTTCCCATTTTTTCCTTTTTATTCCCTAATCGCCGGACTATTTTATATTCAGGGACACGTGGGTCGGCTTGCCGGAGGCAGCCTTGACATTTTCAAGCTATACGTGAAACCTCGTTAACATACATGGTTATTTCTCTCTCTCTCCCTCTCTTCTCTCTTCTTCTCTTTAATTCCTTCCCTTCTTTTCTTTAATGCTGTCCTGGATTCAGAGAGAGGTAACGTTCCCTATGATCACTCAACTCAATCAATATTTGACACACACACACTCGTTCACTGACTAGTTTTATGTTATACAAAAGTGTGTGTAAGGACGGTGCTTGTCTTAAATCTGTATTGTGATTTATAAAAAAAAAATTTTGCACTCACACACACACATTTATGATTTATGAATTTATGTCTTGCATGCAAAGCTAAAATTTCTGGTGTTGTTGTTGTCTTTCTAGGGATTTCGCCTACGTAGCACGCGATAAAGACACCCGGATATTAAAATGTCATGTTTTCCGCTGTGACACGCCTGCCAAAGCCATCGCCACCAGCCTGCATGAAATCTGCTCCCGGGTAAGACGCTCCACACCACTATCGGTACTAAACGTACGTGTCGATCTTCGAAGTGTGCTGTACCGTAAAAAACTCTGCAGTGCTTCATTCAAATCAACTCCGAGGCTCCTGGGAGAGCTGTGTGGCAAACACAACTCCTTTGATTAATGGCATCAGTAATTGATGTCGCTCCGTGCGCCCCGAGGGAATAAGAGAGAAGGACAGGCTCATGCTTTTTCCAGCTTTAGCCTTCGTTCTGAATTAATTAGGTCTGTAGGGGATGCGCGCATTGTTTTCCGATCGTGTGGATCAGAGCGGAATGCGTAACGGATATATCGGGGTATGTAGTGGTAAAAAAAAAAAAAAAAAAAAAAAGCAATGTCGTTGAAATTGTTTCGGTTTACAGAACAGGTTTTTCTTTTTTTTTTTCGACAGCTATCAGAATATTGCTTTAGTATTAGGTAGCACCCATATAATGACTTTTTCCGAAGAAGAGCGTGCTAGGCGGGATGACGAGCGAGGGATTAAGATAAGGAAAAGTAACAAAGCTTTAAGCTCAGGATGAACAAAACTCAAACTAGGCTGTATTCATAGAACGTGCTGCTCTGAAGTCAAACCCGGACTTGTGCTGAAATTTCTCGATGGGATGGGGGGTGGGGGGGCAGGGGGGGGACTGTTTTTATAGGTGAAGCGGGCAGTCCAATCGTGGCCAAGCAGTAGTGAAGTGCATTACTGTAGCGGGGAATTTATACAGAGAAATCTAGCGACTTTTGAATTCTCATAACTGTGTTCTGATATTTTTCACAATCAAAAGTCCCGGTTTGACTTGAACACCTCTCATATATTAATATTTCACTCTCCTATAATGGTTTATTGTATGTACTGTATAATGGTTATGATATACGTAATGGACGTACATCCACTACCAACAGATGAGGTGTGTCATTTATTATTTTTTTTCCCGTTTCTGTTGTGTTTATTAGATCATGGCGGAGCGCAAGAGTGCCAAAGCTATGGCTGGAGGATCTCTGCAGGACAGGAGCCACACAGGACTCGACATCCCGCTGCAGGGTAACACCTCAGGATTCCCTCTCTATGTGCATGATGATGATGATGATAACGATGACGATGACAACGGTGCATGCTTCAGTTAGTTAATGTGACTTGCTTGTTGTGTCCTTTAGCAGAGTTCCCCACACCAAAGACTGAACTGGTGCAGAGGTTCGAGGTCTTGTACGTTGGCATGATGCCAGTAACCAGACCCATAGGTGAGACGTACAGTATTGTACTGTACTGTATCCACTTACAAAGATAACAGATGATAAATCAAGAAAAAAAAAATACTGTTTTTTCTTCCAGGCATGGATGTTTTAAATGCAGCCGTGGACAGCCTGATGACATCATCAGAGCGAGACAACTGGATCCCGGTGATCCTGAATGTAGCGGACGCCACTGTCACAGTCATCAAAGAAAAGGCAATAACGACTGTAAAAAAACAAACAAAAAAAAAAACATTTTATCCAGCCTTAAAACACGCACATAGACATAGACACCTTGCCGTTTGTAACGATGTCATTTCCGGTTCCAGGAGGAAGAGGAAGTCCTAGTCGAGTGCCGAGTGCGTTTCCTGTCGTTCATGGGCGTGGGGAGAGACGTGCACTCGTTCGCTTTCATCATGGACACGGGCAACCAGCACTTCGAGTGCCACGTGTTCTGGTGCGATCCCAACGCGGGCAGCGTGTCCGAGGCCGTGCAGGCCGCCTGCATGGTCAGTACCCGCACCTTCATCTTCACCATCATCATCATCACCTCAATCACCTTCATCCTCTGTTTTTTTTTTTTCTGTCTCCTCCACACTTACAGTTACGGTACCAGAAGTGTCTGGTGGCCCGCCCGCCCTCGCAGAAGTCCTGCTCACAGGCCCCGCCCTCCGACTCAGTGACACGCCGTGTCTCCACCAGCGTCAAGCGCGGCGTCCTGTCCCTCATCGACACGCTCAAACAGAAGAGACCCGTCACAGAGCTGCCACAATAATCCTTTTACACACACACACACACACACACACACACACACACACACACTCACTCTTGCACATCGATTCAGCATGCGTACACCTATTCACATTACTTCTATAAAACCGAAAAAAACACCCCATGCTTCACCTTTTAGCGTAATGTGGCTCCGCCTCCTCTGTGTCAATCAAGTGTTATGTGCTTATCTGCATGGGGTGACCACACCTCCGTCGCATGATACAAGACATCACGCACATATTAGGAGGAGCATCCTCGGGGTGTGACAGTCGATAAAGTTCACAGAGAGTGTGTGTGTGTGTGTGTGTGTGTGCGCGCGTGCATGAACAGCCAGACAGATCAAACACTTAACCTCACTAGAGCTTCCTCTGTACAATCCCAGCTGGCTGTATTGTTTGTATGTGTGTGTGTGTGTGTGTGTGTGCGCGTGAGAGAGAGAGAGATGGGGGTGTGTGTACATTGCTGCTGCTTTATCAGAACTACAGCATCCATTCACAAAGCATGCAGTTTCTTTCCTACTTCCTGTCTCACAGTCCTGATACGATGAACAGAGGAGAAGACGGTTTAAACTTGCTGGAGCAAAAAAAAAAAAAAAGAGAGAGATAGACGAGTGTTGCTCTGTAAATACACATCAAAGCTTTTCACCAAAAAAGTCTGGGCCTGAAAGAGAATGGAGGCTGACTGATTTTCTGATAACCAGGGGTGAAGAGAATTAACCACGACGATGGATCAAACACTGAAATGTGATGCCCTGTGGAGTCGCTCATTTTCTATCGCCTCAGCGATGCTGCCTTTCCGTTTCCTTCTCAAGCTCGTTCATGCACGTGATTGGACACAGACAGAGTGACATCATGCTGGAGAAACAACCAAACGAATAATAATAATAATAAAAAAAAACTTGTTCATGCGCATAAGGACGCTCGTTCAGCGCCACACCTTCAGCACCGTGCGTATGAAACAGAATCGGTGTTTAAAGGAAACCTCCACCCTGAACGATGTGCGTAACGATATTTACAAATAAACAAACACGCTTATACGCTATCTCTTACGTTTCCCATAATCCGTTCGACTACCTGCTCAAAGCGGTGCAGTAAAGATTTACTCCTTCGCCTTTGTTAATAAAGAGAGCGATGCAGCAGAGCTTCAGTGTGTCTAGCTGTCTAACTGTTTCAGGGTGGACTTTTTCTTTAAAATCTCGCTGCACTCTGGAGTCTGCTGTTGTCCCAATCTCATCACAAGCTTCGAGAGGTCACTCGTGTGTCCACAGTGTCTGTATAACAATTTGCAAATGCATATCACATCATAAGCTATGTTTTGTATATATATATGTATGTATATATATATATATATATATATATATATATATATAGTATAATTTTCACTTTTGATATTATTTTAAGTATTTTTTATATATATGTATTATTTGCCTTGTGAACACATTCTCGCCAAACTGTAAACAAAAAGGAAAAACGCATTGTACGTGTTGTGGGGAAGAAAAAAAAAAGGGCGAAAGGAAAAAGAACAAATTTATTTCACGGTCTGCCGGAAGTGTCTAAACTATGCATCCTTTTAGCTCCAAGGACGATTTAAGGAAATACAACGACACATACGAATTAAAAAGACACTTTGCTTTGCGTGTTTCGGGACAATGACAAAACACGAAGAAGTGGACGTCAGAGTGGACGGAAAAGATATTTTTTATTTTATTTATTCTATTTTATATCGCGTGTAAAGGTTTTCGTCATGATCCGTTCTCTGTCTTGGACATTCTCTTCACCGTGGCTCGGACTTAACGAATAAATCGGTCCGCGACGAGGAATAAGAAAGGAAAGAAATCGAAGAACAGTGAAGGCAACAATCTTGCACTGTCACTGATGTTTTTTTGTTTTTTTTCCCCTCTACCCCAAGATGGAACTAGTAGGCATATCAGATCTTTTTTTTTTTGTAAAGTCTGTTCAAAATCTTTTGATCTCACATTAAAAATTTTTTGACATCTTGTTCCTTCGAACACAGCTCGAGTTACTTTTGAGATGTTTAACGCTTTGAGTTAAGCTCCTCTGCACTTCTTTTTTTATATGTACTCCTCCTTAAAAAAACAAATAAAGATAAAGCATGCACGTGTTCCAATCTCATAACGGCGTGCACTTCATGAGAGTACAGAGACTTGATCCGAGCTGTAAGAGATTCATGTGGTGTAGTTTGATCATCTGAGATGAATTCCTGGTCACTCACACAGACTTGCACACACGCAACCACACACATACACACGTAGACAGTTGCATTTTTGTGGAAACAACGGCTTCTTCTCCTCTACACTACTTTGTATCCCATACTAAATGTAATCTGTTGTGAGAATAAACGGCATATCAAAAAAAAATAAATCACATTCTCTCTCTTTGTTGATGTTGATTAACATTGTGTGTATTAACATTTAAGTCAGTTAAAGAAAATGAGACAAAGCTTAAACTTCTTTTGTGTTAAACAAAACATACATTTATCATTAATCAGATGCTGGTCTTTAAAGGCTGAACTCGAGGCGCTTTCTTGCGGGACGATTGTGTCCCGCGCTTGTGCATCGTACCACTCTTAGCTTTCACTCCGCTGCTGGGTTGCGGTTTTCTAACTTTTCTCCTGCAAGATTTCTTCTTCTTTTTTTTCTGATTCATATCTTTGAAAGACTGATGCAGATCTGCAGAACCGTCACTCAGGCCAGGGGAAGGCTGGCGTGAGGGCTCTGTAGGTTCTACGCCACATCCTGGGATGTCAGTGTGGAGCTGCTTGGAGACACTGGGGTCAGCTTGAGAAGGAGGTGAAGGAGTTGATGGAGCTGGTGTTTGTGTTTGAGGAAGCGCCAGTCCATTCAGGAGACCTTTTGCTACTGCACGGACCAGTATGTCCTGTACGCTTTCTGTTTCCTAGCACACACACAAAATTAAATCATGACTCACAGATGTGTTTGTAATATAGCCTTTTTTAAACCGCCAGCCCTAATATGTTTTTTTTCCTCATATCCAGATTGCTTTCATGTAGTATACATGAAAAAACTACATTGAATCTGATTTTTGCAAATCCAATGTGAACCACATACAGAAATTTGTTTGAAATCGGGCTTCAGTCGCTAACCAATGTGTTCAAGTTCAAGTCCACATCATTACGTGGTATGGTACTTGGCTCCATGGAATAAAAAAAACGAGTGTGGAGACGATGGAAGAAATTATATATAATTATAATTTTGTAGAAAGTATAGGTAGTCCTCGACTTATGAACATTTGAATTCCGAATTTCCGCAGATACGAACGGTCCGCGGTTGTACTTCCCGTCCATCATGGAAGCAGCTCATGTGTATTGTACAAAAAATACACACTGCAGTGCAGCAGATACCAATATTTACAATTCTATACATTATTTCCAGTGTGTAAGTGAATGTATAAAATGTCTAAAGTCTGGTATATTGTATGTATGTGTGTGTGGGTTGGTGCGGGAGTATTGAGGCGGCCTCACCGGTTTTAATGAATCAGTTGGAAACATGATCATAGAAAATGGCTGTCCTGGTGGGAAATAATCCTAATTTCGGAAAATTCTCAACAGAGAATTGAGTCCAATACAATGGAAAACAGCTCTGAGACAAAATGGCGTCCAGGATTCCCCTAATGATTTAAAGGTGCAAAGATTACACTGTTACATTTGATTAATTTTACGTTTTTTGAGTAAATGATGGCAAAGTCGGGAAACGGATCAGATTTAATTTGAATGGATTGGTCTGCTTTACAGTGTATATTTGTATCAAAGACTCACTTTGTTGGATTTAAGAACAAATCAGACTTATGAACGTGCTCATGGAACAAAACTTATTCGTAAGTCAGGGACTACCTGCATATAAAAGCTGCACCCTTGAATTTCCCATGTGTCTATATTAAAATTCAGTTATTTGTTACATATACCCTACAGCGCAGTGAAATTTTTTTTTTTTTTCCACTTATCCCACTTCAGAGCACATTGCCCCCTAGAGCAGATAGGGTTTAGGCCCTCGCTCAAGGGCTGAACAATGGCAGCTTGGCAGCGCTGAGTTTTTAACCCCGGACCTTCTGATCAGTAACCCAGAGCTTTAACTGTTTGAGCCACTGCACCAGTTAACCATACTGTCAGGAATAGCTGCTGTTTTACCCGTTAGGGAAATGGAGAACAATAATCCCTGGACAGAGAATGAAGTGTAATATCTGATAGCACTTTGGGGGACACATCAGTACAGGCAAAGCTTGAGGAAATGAACAGAAACAGGGTTATGTATATGAGGAAATATTGAGCTGCATGCAATCCTCCCAGATAGGTTGACAATGTGTCGGATTTGGGCTGAAAGTCTGAACAGAAACAAATCCGATCCGATCGGATTTAAAATATCAGTGTGGAGACAGTCAGCCCTAAATATCAGATTAGTGAAACAACAGTCTGAAACAGGCCTAAGAGACTTAGATCAGCTAATTTCTGTCGGATCTAGATTCACTGTTCTCATAAGCATATTTATAACTGAGATGTTTTTTAAAGTTTTTTTCTTTTGGCTAGCAGTGCGTATATACGCCTGTGCATGCGAGTGGACACTGATTCGGTGAGACAGCAAAATTTATTATTTACATAAAGGTAGTGCTGTGCTGCTAGAATTTAGGCCAACCAGTGCAGATAGGGCTCAGACCGAGTGGTTTTTATATAATTTTTTTTGTTTGTTTTTTTAGTGCTCTCTTCTCCTTAGTGTCCACATCCATCACTTCTCTTTGACAAACAGACACACACCTCTCGCTTCAGCACACAGAGAAAGCAGCCCTCGCAGGTGCCGGAGGCCTCCGTCCTTCCTGTAGATACTATCCTGTGAGAGAGAGTGAGAGAATCTGACAATGTTAGTGATGAATGAAGGCATTAAAATACAATAAAAAGGGCTTCGCGGTGGACAGGAGTATACCCGCGAATATTGTATAGTCTCAATGTAAGGTTTTACACTATCATGAGCTGGGTAATAAAACTCTTCTGAAGTGTTGCCATGGTTACTGACACTTCAATCATTGGACTTAGTGGTGTGTGTCGGAAAGAATTCTTTTTCAAGCTCTGCGCGTGTGTACATCTAGAAAGATACACATTTTATATATATACGTATGGTCCAAAAACCTTAGTGTGAAACATTACTGTGTCAGTACCACACACTAATATTTCGTTGGACCGCATTTTGCTTTAATTAAGGCACACATTCGCCATGCTCATTTCAATAAGCTTATGCAATGTCACAGCAATTATTTCCATCCAGAGTCACATTAATTTCTCTCTAAGATCTTCAAATATTCCCCAGCACATCCCATAGATTCTAAATGGGATTAATGTCTGCATTCTGTGGTGGCCAGTCCATGTGTGAAAATAATGTCTCATGCTCCCTGAACCACTCTTTCACAATTTGAAGAATCATTATCTTGGATTATGGCCATCCCAACAGATAAAAAAATGCGTTGATGGAAAATCCTGGTCATTCAGGTCGTCAGCTGATGTAATTTTTTGGGCACATAACGTTGCTGAACCTAGACCTGACCAACAGAAGCAACCCCAACACTGTCTCCACAGGCTTGTACTAGGCACATTGGAACAGGGTAAATCTGCACTAATCCTACCACATGACCTTTTACAAGTGTTTTTCACTGTCTGTTCTTTTTGCTCCCAAGCCTTTTTGTTCCAAATTAGTTTCACTGATAAGGTGGTTTTCTTAAGGCTACGCAGCTGTTTAGTCCCAGTCCCTTGAGTTCTCTTTGCGTTGTGCATGTGGAAATTATTGTACTTTCACTATTAAACATATAGCCATGAGTTCTTTGTTGTTGTTTTCTTTTTTCACAGTTTGATCTCACCAAACGATTAAGTGGTCTCCACTCACAATCATTAAAAAATATATTTTCAAACCACATTTCTGTCTTGAAGATGATGGGTCACCACTATCCTTTCAGGTTTTATTAATGCGTTTTACAAATATTTAGCCAATTAGTGTTAGGTTCAGTTTTTGCTTGATGCAGGCCAATAATTTGACTTTTCTAAAACTGAGTAATCTTTGCTATGACCACAGGATATGTCTTAGGATTTTTATATTTGTTTAAGAAATGAGAAGCTACTCACCATGTCAGTTAAGGTTAAATAACTTGCTGCCAGCTGAACCATATTAATCACTGCAGTGTATCTCTTCTTATACATATCAAAAACTGAGATCAAAGCTAAGATTGTTAGCTTGGACATTGTTAGCTTTAGTTTTTACATTTTTTTTTTTCAGTTGTAATCTTGTTCTAGTAGCTACCATTGATGTGTCACTAGTGAATGAGTCGACCATAAAAACTATACGTTTTTGTGTGTAATGGTAATTTATTCACCTATATTGGTTATTGAAGTTTTTAGTTTGTTTATTTTTAAACATCGTCCTGATGGCAGAACTAAGTTTCAGGGCGTACTATAACCTGTAACCATAGACTGTATAAGAGCTAGACAAACTCTCCAACCCCTTCAAGATGGGCAAATGGGTGGAATGAACAGAACCTGTCTGTTGGTTAGACCACACCTAATTACCTCATTAAACACAAGCTAGCTAGCTTAGCTGTAACTTAGCCAAACATTTTAGAATGTTAATTTCTATAGTAACGTTACTTTGCAATGGATTGAACTTTGTCATTTGTCCCAAATGTCAACTCCCACATTTCTTGTGGTAAGTTAAACCACAATGATTCCAGTTAGCCTTTGAAACATGCAATGCAGCTGGAATTCAAATCAGCCAAACCACAATTCAAAATTTTTTATGACATAATATAATTTATGTGTTAATTAAAAATTCACCCCTTAACAGTTGAATGAGAAATCTAGCTATGAAGATCAAAACTGTGTTTCTCCTCAATCGGTTGTGGCGTGTGTATACCTGAACGGTCGTGACTTGGTTCTGACCACAGCGTTCTTCATTGCCCTTTTGACGACCAGCTCATTCTCTTCTGCAAACACTGAGCATGTGCAGTACACCACGCTGTGCACCTTGGGACCTGCTCAGAAATCACAGAAATTTGTCGAGTATTTCATCAATCGTTAAAAACTCATTTTTTACTTCACTTATAATTACTTATACAGTTTGATTCTATTGAATTTCATCAAAATAGACAGATTTTTTCCCCCCCTTTAAGTGTGCTGAACGGAAATCTAACCTAGAAAAGGTCATGAAAAATGTCTCTGGGCTAAAAGAACTCGTCACACACTTTTAATGGAAAGTCAGTCTTGCATTGCAGCGTGAAAATGTAATACGCATAGCTTAGCTATAATCCGTGTGTATAAGGAGAGAGCGGGGAAAAGCTGGTAAAGGGGAAAAAAATCCTTATTGAATGATTGTATAATTTATAATCTTTAGAAATAACTCATGGTCTTCAATGCTGTCCGTTTTCAAATGAAAACACTAGGATCAGGACCAAGGTCAGCTTTAAAGAGGAACACATTTGCTCCTTCACCAGGGCAGAAATGTAGGTGTGTTTCTTACAGGTCAGAGCACGGCTCAGGTCTTGTATCTGTTTTTTGATCAGGGGCTCCAGTTTTGCATCGGACACAACACCCTGAGACAGATCCTGCAACAACGTCCTGTCTGATACGAAAACAATAAGAAAAAAAAAATCAAGATTTCTGAGATGTTCTCAATATTTTGCCTGTATTTAGGGGAAAAGTCACATGGGACTCGTGTTGGAGTTTGACGCTCTGTTGTTGCCGTACCTCCATCTTCATGAATAATATGAGCTACTGGGTCAGTGAGCGCTGAAGCCGTACATCTGGGCAACACGAGAACAAGTCGAACCTTCTGGAGACGAGAATCGGCTTCACTCAGTTCGGCAAATTGTTCCGACAGCAAACGAACATCTGCGTGCAAAGATAATAGACAACTCACACACTTCCTAAACGTAGGTGAAATATTCTTAGCCGAGAAATAGCCCACTTTTGCATCCAACTCGAGACAGCGTCGCCTGTAACTCCTCCCTGTGGGCGGAGTCACCGGGTAGCCCACAGACATACACGTGGCTGGAAAAGACAGAAGCCTGGATGCCGACGTGAGCCACGGTGAGTGCAG
Source organism: Clarias laeviceps (assembly GCA_030014305.1). Classification (NCBI taxonomy): domain Eukaryota; kingdom Metazoa; phylum Chordata; class Actinopteri; order Siluriformes; family Clariidae; genus Clarias; species Clarias laeviceps. The sequence continues at coordinate 5,509,354 of JAQMYJ010000013.1, read as the reverse complement.
AGAACGATCCTGCCATTAGAAGATCTGTGTTTTTAGCCAACAGGGGGCGCAGCGCAGACACAGCCAGACTGCGGGACTTCTCCTTTAAGAAACACACACATATGCACATACTGTACACATGTTAGATACAGGACACAAGTGTGTTTGTGTGATATGGATCACCTGTATTATAAGTATGTGATCCGTCAGCAGTGTCGTCTTGTCCAAAAGTTCTCGCGCTTGGTGTGGAAACAGCAGGACATCGGGACAGTGTGTGTCCTTACAGAACATCCTGCCTTCCAAACGCGTGTGTGAATCCACCTGAACGAAGCCCTGTGTCTTCAGAGTCATACACACTTCGTCCAAGCTGCAGAGTCACATACACACTTGTTTGTTCATCAGACAGTACAGAAGTGTGTGTGTGTGTATGTGTGAGTGTGTGAGTACCTGCTTTTGAGTGTGTTGACCCAAGCACAGGTGGGTAGTTTATGTTTTCTCTGGTGCTTTTCCTTCACATGTTTTGGCAGAACGTCCTCAATACACACCAGATCCTGCTTGATTCTGAAGCGAGCCAGTGAAGCCGCAAGCTTTGTCCTAAACCTGTATACCCCCCCCGCCCCCCCCACACACACACACGCAAACATTAGGTGTATTTTGCGGGAAAGAGCCGGTTATAAATTCTGAACTTGGGTAACATGCTTTAGTATAAACCTGAAGAGGCTGTCCTCCACCAGCCTCACTTCCTCTACAGGCTCCTCCCCTTCTCTTGTCATTGGCTTTCTGGGCTGGAACTTTCTGTCCTGCAGGTCATACAGCATGACCATCGCCAGGGCCATGAGGTCATCCGGCTAAACATGGAGAAATGTTCACGTCACACTCAACCGTCGCTTTATAGCAATGTTTAAAGAAAACGGGGACTCACCAGATGTTGAGTCGCCTGAAAGCAGCTGTCTGTCAGGACGTCCTCCAACAACGCTCGGACTGAGATCAGATAAAACACGGCAGTTAGTACTAGATAAAATTTGTATGCGTTTTTACCTACATAACAGGTTTAGGAGACACATCTTCACACCATTAAATCTGTCAAGTTTTCTGAACATACTGAAACCATTTTTACTTCTTGTTAATAAAGATTTATGCAAACTTTTTAGTAATAGAGACATATACTTGTGGGAAGGTTGTGTGAGAAACATTTCTATTGATAACACTGACAGAACACTGCTGTCACACCACCTCGTCATGTCTTTCATCATGCTTTGTTACTCTCTTTAATATCTGATGGACGCGTTTAGATCTTTCTCACACTTTGTTATAAAAGCAACCATCAAATCAGGGCATCCAGTAATCAGGGCCAGCAGACAAAACATGAAGATTTAAAAGAAACAGGAAAGCCAGGCCAGACTGCAGCTCCATAAACAGCCACTGGCTTTAATAATGCAGGAGGAAGAGGAGGATGAAAGAGAGATGAGGGAGAGATATGGATGTAGGAATGGAATGGAAATTCTCCTCAGACTTTTCTTTTAGGGAGGCTTGTAAAAAGTGACATGAGGATGTTTCATGAGTCCGTCTTTCCTACTCGATAAAGCCATGTATTCTACTGTATATCTTTTATTAGTTTAGTCAGATTGTGTTTGTTTATAATCGCTACTCAAATTATTAAAAAATATATTATATTGTTCTCTCACTGTACCGCATATTCTGTACAGTCTATCCCCGGAACCTTCAGGCATGAGGCAGGGTACATCCTGGACCAGTCTATCGAAGGTGCCAGTCTATCGTAGGTCTCACACACACACACACACACACACACACACACACACACACACACACACACACACACACACACACACACACACACTCACAGACTCATTCACACACTACAAACGCCAATTAGCCTAATCTGAGAACCTGGAGGAAACCCACAAAGCACGGAGAGAACATAAAAACTCCACACACACACAGACTTGAGGTGGGAATCCGAGCCCTCGACCCTGAAGAGGACACTAAGTCCCTGTGCCACCTTATATTATAATACATTTATTTATAATAGATTAAATTGCACTTAGAAGGACAAAAGCTGATTTGCTTTTCGATCTTGGATGCACTACTTCCTATTGCTTTTGATGGATTTCACCATCTCGTATCTCTTTATTTACAGACTTCTAGTTAGAAAAAATATTTCACATCAAAATTTTCATATAGTGCTAAACATTTGCCCCTGTGTTATATGCCAGTATTTGCCCTCTTTCTGATTTTGTTATTGTTGTTGTTGTTGCATGTTTGTCACACTTAAATTTTAATATTACACAAAGATAACCTGAGTAAATACCCAAAGTGCAGTTTTTAAATGATGCTCTCTAAACCTACCTGGGCCTATGTGAAAAAGTAATTGCCCTCTTTGCTAAATCCTGAATGAACTGTGATTATGGGTGATGATCTCAATCATTTAAGTGTGACAAATATGCAAAATGGGGAGAAAAATCACGAAGGGGGCAAAGTTTTGTTTTTGTTTTCCTGTGAAGGTCTTCACGAGAGCCAGTTTCATCGTGGTGCTTAATGGGTTTTGCAAATACAGAAAACAAACAGTTCTCAGTGTGTTGTTCAGTTAGAGTGTGAATGTGTAACGACTCCCTCGGTCGCTAGGCAACGGTGCCGTAGAGGCAATCAGGTGAAACGCGTGACACCTGGGCGCGCGCCTCCATAAACCTCCCAAATAGTTCACGTGCAGGCGTTCGTGCAGCAGCAGGTGAGAGAGAGGAATAAAAAAAAAAAAAAAAAAGAGGAAATCTGTCTCTTCTGAGAAGAAGCTTGTTGAAGAGAAGTGAAAGGAAAACGTGTATTTAAAACCAAAAAAGAGAACAGTTTGATAAAAAGAAATGTAATAGATGTTTTTTTTTCTTTTTGGTCATACTGTTTCGCAGTACAAGCACTCCCGCATCCAGATTTCCTAAAAGACATTAATGTTTAAAGCTCTAACAACTACAGGCAAAATCCGTGGTGTTTATTTCAGATTATTACTCACAAGTTTTAAGATATAATTCAGGACAACAGCTATTTTCTCCTCATGCAGTTACACGCATCATCCACAAGAGGGCAGAAGACTGTTCATTCACATTGCTTGTGACGCTTTTTCTCATGCAGTTACATACATCATCCACAAGAGGGAAGAAGTGTTTAATTACTTGTACAAGCGAACAACGTCGTTTTTCCCATGCAGTTACGTGTCTCATCCACAAGAGAGCAGCAAAGTGTTTCATCACATTTGCTTGTACAAGCTTATCAACGCTGTATGTATGTATATATTTTTAATGCAGTTTCATACATCATCCACAAGAGCAGGTGTTTAGTCACGTTTTCTTGTACGAGCTTTCCCTAACATTTTGAAACACGTCAAAAAATGCTACACAATATTAAGGCGTTCTGGTTAAAATACAAGACTGGTGATTTGTAATGAAACCAGTAGGCATGTCTACAGACAGCTAAAAGGTTAAATGCACAGATTTTCATTGATGTTCATAAAACTTCACACAATCTATTATTTTGGATAAAATGTGCCTGTTCATATCAAGTTCCTAATTGTGCTTCATTGAGCAATCTTGTGACCGTCATCCAGCTGTTTACTGATGTTCTATCTTCTTCAGTTGGCTAGCTTGACAGTTTTCTCCATACAGTATGTGCCCTGGGGTTCTCATGTTTGGAACCCAAAGGAAAATGCCTAAAGCTTGACCAAAAAGAGAACTAGCTGTGTGAAACTGTTCCAGAGACTGCCGTACCAGTCCTGTATATCCTGGATCCCCTTCATTGGATGATGGGGTAGGACACCGATCCAGGAGAGAGCTTTGGTCAAACTTCAGGTTCCAGTGGCAGTGCGTTCCCAGGCCCTGTTGTGGGGTCATACTTCTCCCTTCTGTAGGCATCCCAGTGAAGTCGGAACCTTGGCATTCCTGTGCCAATATTTTTGCTGGCCAAATATGATTAACAATGTCCAAACCTATGTGGCGGCCTGATTGGTGTTTGCCTTAAACAAGAAGCCCTGTATCCATCCTCTAGGTAAACTCCATGTTCTGCCCATATTTTGCTGCCCATGGTTCCATCTATCCTTGGACTTTGTGATGGCGCTCCACTATCGCAGGGCAATCGCGTACTCCTGGCTGTTGTAGATCACTTCTCCAAGCACATGGTGCAACATTGTTCCAGGGTCTAGGTTACCTTGCAGGAAGCGTCTTGAAGGGCAGCATGTGCAGCCAGCTGAAGGAGCCACCTCGGACCAGAACTTATGCTCCCATGAGAGTTAGCCTTACATTGCATGTTTCACAGTTGAATTCCATCTTTACCCTGAAGAACATTTGTGGGTCACTGCATGGTACATTTTTATGAGGGAACTTTTGAAAGGATTGTATGTAGTAAAGCAATGTCTCAGTCAGCATGAGGACATTAGTTCAGCAGCAGGTATGAAAGCAAATCTACTGTATGTTGCTCTAATATAGGAAAAAGAAAAGAGAAAAGTAAATGTGTATAAGAAAAAAGGAACGGGCTATGTAATTAGCACTGTTGCCTTGCACCTCCAGGGTCTGGGTTCTATTTCTGGCTAGATTAGATTCCTGCCTCTGTGTGCATGGAGTTTGCATGTTCTCCCTGTGCTTGGCAAGTTTCCTCCAGGTACTCCAGGTTCCTCCCACAGTCCAAACACATGCAGATTAGGCTAATTGGTGTTCACAAATTGCCTGTCGTGTGTGAATGTGTGTGTGGCCTGCGATGGATTGGCACCCTGTCCAGTGTATATCCAGCCTCGTATATCTCGTGTATATCTTATGATAGGCTCCAGACCCCCTGCGACTTTGTATACGGGATTAAGCGGTATACATGACGACAATACAGTGGGGGGTTTCAGTATGCACATACAATCCTGCATTCAGGATATCTCATCCTCTTCCACTAAGCCTGCACTGGGCTCTCTACCATTCTGACACCTCAGATCTACAGTAGCCAGATGAGTTTATCCTCGTAATCCTGATCATAAACTTGATTGTTATAGAAAGATTTCTATATCTGTATCTGCTTCAGTCTATATGTGGTTAGTGCAGCAAGCAAGCAAACAAATAAATGATCTATTATTGTATAAAATTACTTACATTTCAGAGTGTTGAATGCCAGCTCATAAGCCCAAAGCTCAACTTGCTTTGTGTTCTGCTCATTCCCAGAGTCTCCCATAGCGAGGTGTGGGATGGGAGCATAATGGATAGCACCGTCATCCAGGGTCTCCTCTATGCAGGATGCTTGGAAAACATCGGCTGCTTGTGCATACACACGGTCAGGAAATCCAAGCTTATGCATGACCTCAGTCTTGACCGATGGAGCTTCAGATCTTCACCTTGTAGCGTACGAGCTTCCCAAATTTCCCAGCAAATATACACACACTGTCACAGACGATATATATATATAATATACCTGTAAATAACGCAACTCAGCACTGTTTAAATATTATACACCAAGCACACTAATGAGATGTACATCACCATTCTTCCATTTCAACCCCAAGTCCTTACAGTACATAAGAGCTCTTCAAAAATATTATTCAATTTCAAACAAACCTTAATAGTAAAGTTTGTATGACTCCAAAGGCTGTGTCAAGCTGCTGATCCACTTTGTTAGACTGAAGTATGAGATGCTGAAGGTGACACCTTTCTCTATTTCACTTGAACACAAACCCACACACACAACACGGAGAGGTCAGGTATCACTCTGACAATAAAACGCATTACTAGGCATTTCTCATGCAGCACGAACCTCCTCTCAGTCGTGTCACTTATCCTCTAAGCATTATCACAAACACAATACATCATTCTCCCATGGTCCAGTGGTGGAAAAAATACTGAAAAGAAGTCTTCTAATTTATTAATAAGTGAAACAAATGAGAGTAAAAGTGACGAGTGATAGAAATCAATTGAGGAAGGTGCTTTTATTTCATCATGGATTGAATAGCTGAAAATAAATCAAAATGAAAGGCAGATATAAGAATAGTCTGATGTAAGATATTATGCAATGCACAGTCTTTATTGTTAATTTTTTTTTTTAATTAATGTGATCTTTAACATCCAAATATATTTATAATAATATTATAAGCTTTACATTTAAACGTTGTGATCATTTGGTTATGGTTGAGATGATTAAATGCCCCCAGTGACATCAGAGAACCAGACAACCACTATCTTCTCACTGAAAAAACTCAAATCAACCAACAAATTAGCAACAGAGGCATTAAATATTCCAGTATGAATATATTTGATGGTTTTGAAGGACACTCGTCTTTACATCACGTAAATTACTGTATTTAAGATTTATTACAAAGAAGAAAAAAAAAACAATAGCATGAACAAGCTCATTACAAACTGATCGTATAAAATATTGCTTTTGCAATTTTAAAAAGATACAGGACAAGTTTCATTTCCACCTGGAAGGATATCTTGTAAGTGACATGACACCATTGAGTTTATTTAAAGCACAGGTGTCAGACAAGCTGCAAGGAAAACCTGATCCAGCACACACACACACACACTTTTCATATGAAACCTACTCATCCAAACCTCTTTCACCTTTTCCAGCCAATTAGAGTCCATCATGCAATTTTTCATCCTCCATTTTGAAAAACCTGAACCTCAGATCAGAAAATAAAGGCATTTATATTTATGTCTACAGACAACTAACAAAAAAGAGAGGGCATGGCTGTCACTGATGCCTCACACCCTTCTTATTCCTTTTTCCTTCTTTTGGGAACTGTACACACCAACACCACTGGCTCATTATCCACACTGTTCACATCTCCCTGTACAGTCCTGACATTGCTTCAAGCCATTTCCCCATGTTTGGACCATTTTAAAGGAGGCCAGTGTTTCAGATGTGAAGCAGGCGTTCTGAGAAAACTTTCTACCTTGATGATGGTATCCAAGCACTAGTGAAATGATGGGATAAGTGCTTTTACAGGAGTAAATTACAGTCTAGTATATTAAACCAAAGTATTTTGCGCCTCCTTCGCTGAAACCTGCAGACTGGAGAGGAGGAGGATTTAGACCCTTCCTGGACGTTTAATGTAATAATTGTGTTTGAGTTCTGCTTTGTTTGTCTGAAAAATATTCTCAGGCCTCAAATCGCTCATCATGGATATGTTCTCAGTTCGGAGCTAATTCTAATGTGTGTTGCACTTTGTTTGCCAGCATAGAGTTTTCTATGTAACATCGTTGACACTGAGCAGGTTTCCAAGGCAACCATCTGTCAGGCTGTCTGAGATGTGAGTCTCATACTAGAAAGCTTACTGTACACTTTAGTGGTGTTCACAAGACTAAAACAAACCTTAATAGGTTGGCATCAGCAAACCAAAACAAAATAGTTGGCATCAGTTTAAGTAATATTGTTATATAAAATTACGTGTCATTACTCCATAACATTGCCACAGTGAGAGGAGTGTAACCTTTGGCTGACACTGATCCTGACCATCCTTCTCATGCACAGAATTAAAGAGCAGGTAGAGACAAAAAATATGCTTCCATCACTAACGACAAAGACTGGTTCAAGAAAATCAGTGTGCCAGGTTGGGTCTAAGATGGATTGGTGGTATCACTAAGCTAATATTGACATAGGATGAATGTACATGTATCATTATTTTGAATAACTAACCACTTATGTAGGCCCTGTATTGTTGGGTCAGGTGGGCATCCTTTGGTCTACCTCATTTTGGTTGGCTATAATGGAAGTCAAATTAGAACATATCTAATAAGCGGAAAATTGAAGACTTGCATGGATAAAGGCGTTTAAATGTAGCTTTCAAATAAATAATAATACTAAATACTGGCATCAACTTTTGTGCTTGAAACTACACTAAGAACTTACATATTGGATGTTAAATGTAGAAGCAGAATGATGTTTAATTAGGTGGGGTAGACTGAACAACATCATCATCATCATAACTTCTCTGCCATCACCATATTGATAACACTCAATGATCCACTCATCCAGCTGGACGGGTCACTTCCATCACCTCCAATAGGTTCTCAAGGAGCTCTGGAAGGCTGGGCCCACTGTAATTCCAAAGAAATAACACCTACACTTGGGTTGCAAGCATTGAAATAAAAATGATTTATGCAGTGCAGTGTATTGTGTGGGGATAAGTCATTGTCATATGATTCACTCAAATCATTGACGCCAGTTTAGTGACAGAAATCAAGGCCTTCATGCTTCATGGCACCAACCCTGATAGACTCGGCACTGGATCCAAGTCTCAGTCTGTGGATAAATGTGTTTCTCAGAGCAGATCAAACAGTAATAAGATTTGTCATTAGCAGCTGAATCTTTCTCTTTAGCAGCAGGCTTAATCATTTCATTCTTGCTATGTTTATCATTTTTGAGTGCTTCTACTGGAGAGCTGTTCTGTTGACTCCTCCTCCTACCTTGTCTAGGCTCTTCTTTAGTGATCTTTGGTCTAGCACATGATTTTTTCTATTAGTGATGGCACTGCTGGGATATAGTCAAAAGCTGCCAGACTATGTTTACTGTTTGGAACTTACTGTACAGTACTGACATACAGACAATGGCTGGCAGGCTCTATGTACTAGTTGGAACATGTGTTTCTGATACTGGAATACAGTCATTGACTTTTGAGCTCTGCCCACTGTCTGGAACTGACTGTGCTAATGCTGACATATGGACGACACTCACTGGTTCAGGATGTTTTGATTTCTTTGTGATTGATCTTATTCAGTGATGCTACTGGCAGCACAATCGTCAGAACTTAAGATGTCTGGATTGAATGGCCAAAGGCCAGTGCATTTAAAACCAGATAATGCATTTTTCATGGTTTTACTGTTGACATAAGCACTTTCGAACAGCTGTGACTGGTAAAATGATGAAATCCTTTGCCTTGGATGATTTGTCATCTAGTTATTGCATTCACAGTTATAATCAGTTAAGGGGTAAAATAGTGCAGTCTAGTTACAGTATGCGATGAATAGAAAGTGACAGCAACAAAATAATCAAGATGCAATTTTTTTTCTGCCATATTCAATTATACCAAGGTACTTGGGTGATGCATGACCATCAATGAAATAGAATGTTAATCATCTTCTGTGAAGCCTTCATGTGTTCTTTGAAGTGCAAAAAGATCTAAACCAAAAAACAAACCAACCTTGCAGAAAGAGGACAATCCTGGCTTGCTGGCTGCATCTTCCACTCCAGGGGCCCACTATCAGCATCATAGAGTGTCAGCCACCACCTTAATAGATATGCTGAGTATACTTTTCATCAACTCATCCGTTGGCCCTGTCCAGGGTCCTCAAGCCAAGAAGGAGCCTCTACATGACTTGTGTTCAAAAGGATCTACCGGTGGTCCCCTCTGCTTTGTTACATAATTTGTTCAAAATTTATGTGTTGGTTTGGTTTCTGACTTACCAGTGCTTCTTGTCCTGGGTTCCCATAAAAATGAGATACTAAGGAGAAAGGGTAAAAAGGAGATGATGGTGGCAGAAGTCATCTGCTTAGCACCAGAGGAAAACCAGCATCGGTCTAACTCGGTGTGCAAGGATCAGGCCCTAGATTGTCCTCTACCAGCCGACTTTTTCCCGCAATGGCCTCTTCTACTACTGAATGCAGTACAAGAGTCAAGAATTTGATCTTGATTCATCATGAAACTGATTAACTGGAACTTCCTTTGTTCCCTTTCAGGAGGTACCCCAGGCAGAAACCGAGTTTTCTCCATTTAAGCTTTTATTAGGCAGATATCCCTGAAAACCTCTAGACATGGCCAAGGAAGCTTTGGAGGATCAGCCCGCATTTTATGGCTTGGCCCTGTAGTACAAAAGAGAGATGCTTGAACAGATTGAAGTTTTGCAGCACATTGAATTAAGTTTTTAACTTTTGTTAACTTTTGCTTTTGTCACATATACATTACTGCACAGTGAAATTCTTTCTTCACATATTCCAGCGTAACTGGGGTCAGAGCGCAGGGTCAGCCTGCTATTATTGTTATTGAATATTACTGTTATTCAGCATCTTGGCCCTCTGAGCTACCACTGCCCCTGAGCTCAGGTTAAGCAAAGCAAAACACACAACTGATCAGCCCAGGTGTGAGCTTTTCTGCTGCCCCCAATACTGAGAGCTAACTTCTCACGCACTGGCAAGGCCTGTACAGTCGTAGAAATTCAGCCCCATCAAACTACTGACTGCAGGTAATAAGAGAGTCCCAGCTCTATTATATCAGCTTAAGAAATTCAATTCAATTTTATTTGTATAGCACAATGATGTCGCAAAGCAGATTTACAGAATCAGAAGACAATTATGGAAATGAGGTGTGAAATGTGAGAAAATATGTATGAATCAAAATGATCAGACTGTCTGTGATGAGCAACCCGAGAGCAATGGTGGCAAGGAAAATCCCCAGGAGATGGCAATAGGATGAAACCAGACTCAAAAGGGAACCCATCCTCATTTGGGTGATAACGGAGAGCAGGAATTGTTTTGCAGTCATATTTTATGTTAGGTCACTGGAAGGAGATGTTTTTTAATATTAATTCCAGTTCGTTATTGGAGGCTCAAGTATAAAACTGTAGGAAATTCCATTCTTAAACTACTAAGAATGCAGTCTCAAGTCCTTAGAGAACAGCTGTCTGCATCAGTCAAGGCCAGGACCATCTTCATGATAAAATGTAACAGTCCCCAGTCACCACATACGTCCCAACCAGACCACACTGGGCCTCCTTGTGACAAGATCTCCAACCCATGCCTCACTCACAGGCACCTCACACACGCTCAGCAACAGGATATTCCAATTCAATTCAGCACTCCTGGCTTAACACTCCTAATCCAAATAAAGATTTACATGCCGTCTGAAATAGTCATCCAGTCACTAATGCTTGGCACAATGCCATAGAAGAGTCCACCAGGCCTTGGTCTCACCCCATTGTTGTGGTGCCCAGGTCTAATGATAGCTTGCGACTCAGCAATGACTTCTATTGCTAAATGAGGCATCAGACTTTGACAGCTAGCCCCTGAATGGAGTGGGTGATTAATTTGGAACCTTGGCAGAACCTAATTCATTTCAGCAATGAACATCACCAAAGGCCATTGGCAGGTAACACTTGGCCCTAGTGATTTGACCCACCGTACTCAAAGGATCTGCTTCCAACCTCCTGGTGCCAGACACCAAAGCAAACCCCAGAGACCCTGTGGAGTCATGGCCTGAGGGGCCCAATTCACCCTGGTGGCACAAGGGAAACCCAAACCTAGGTGGTTATGTTAATGGTTGTAATGTTATGGGATTAATTTAATGTTGTATGTAAATTTAAAACAAACAAAAAAAATCGTTGAGTTTCAGTGTCGCACTCATGAGCTTACCATAGGATCTCATGTGGTGGCTATGTGTTGTAACTATATAATTCTGTTATTTTAATGCAAGAGCAAAATCTTTTTTTTTTTTTTTTTTTTTTTGTAACTTAAAGAAAAGGACAAAAGGACATACAGCGTTTTTTTTTTCTTTTCAAATTATTTATTCTATATTCAAGAATCAAACTTAAAAAGATCAAAATACAATGTGTGTGGTTTTATTCAGAGCACATCGCATTTAAACATGGACACAAAATGTCCAAAACCTCAGTTGTTGGTTTTATTTCAGCGTTGCTCAACATCTAAAGGAGATCTTTTACCCTGGCCAAACTGCACGGTCTTTTTTCTTTCATGTCTTAGATCAAGCTTGTTTTTACAAGCAACCATGAGGTAGAATTTAGTGTACAAAAATAATAACCAGTCTCTTGAATATTAAAGAAATAAGAAACATAAGACTGAGTAAAAGTAAGACGTGAGTATTAGCCTGAATAGAGCTGTACGTGGCTTACTCTGCAGAAAGCTATTAGTAAAGTATATAGACTATAAAACAGTATGTGTTTTAACATACTTTTACACAGTGTAGAACATGGTAGCACCTGATAGAAGTTAAAAATCCCCCCCCCCCCCCACACACACACATACACACCTGCGCACATACACCTTCTTATGCACACAAACAAGCTGGTAATGGTGGCATATTATGTAAAGACTACTTGAGGACATATACTGTATATAGTGATGGCTTATACACAGTAGGAACTTGTTGACATAAATAAGACCGCAATAAAAAAATTATACAAGTAATCTTAGCGTCAACCACTTGGTCTTTTGTAAAGAATCCCGTAAACCTAAATACCACCACAAGGGGGAGCCATTCAACCCAAAATCATCTGCTGCAGGAAAAAAAAAAGGCAGAACAAAAAAATAAAAGAAATGGAAATTACTCAAAATAATTGTGTACGAACGTTTTCTCATAATAAATACTAAACTCTTACACAATGTCTGATTCTGTAAACAAGTGAACAACATTGTTTCTGGAGCTCTTCCTCTTCAAACTCAATCACAGAATTTTAATGTAACCCCTTAATCTAGCACACCTTGCTAATCGTAATTATGAAGGTGTGCTAATTTGCTAATCTGACTTGATTAGTCGGATCAGCGGAGCTGGATTACGGCTGAAACTGAATTCTGTAAGAAAGCAGATCTCCAGAAACAGGATTAATGATCATTGCTGTAAACCCACATGCTTTTATACTGAGTCATCTGTTAAGTATGATCTTGTCCTGTTTGCTTTGTGCTATATTTAGGCAGCATGTGCAGTTAATCCAGAACATCAATATTGCTGAGATAATAAATATTTAAAAAAATTAGTTAAGAAAGACATTGACCAGAGGGTGGGAAATTAACAGAAAAGCTACAGAGGCAGGATTAGCACTGTAATGGACAGAATGTAACCTGCTACAGTTTTCATACTCTTATGGGATTGCCTTTACAGATTCAAAGATGGCGTCAAGTTTAGCTAAAATAATCCAGATTATAACCGGTTCTTTTTCTCGTTTAATTAGACACCTGTCGTACTAAACAACAGAGTTGTTCCAGTCTTCATTACCTTTTAAGACAAAACAACATTGTGGAAATAGCGCAAATAAGAAAACCAAGCTGACACACATACGCACTCGGTCTGAAGACTGAAGAGGATGTAAACCTTAAGATCTGATCTCTCGCCTTTTTTAAGTTCCTGATCAGTCTGATCATGGGGTCAGAGTGAAACCCAGATTAAAGGTGTTCGGCTCCTTGTTGGTCTGCTGGAAGAAGGAGCGCACTCTGATTGGTCAGCGTAGTGAAGCAGCTCCGTTCACAGAAGGATCTGGGCCACGTAGGGCGAGTGTGTGCTGGCGACGGCCGCGAGGAGTGGAAGATCACTGGACTCGATCCTACATGGAACAGATTGAATTACAAAAAAAAAAAAAAACATGTACTGTATGCTGAATGGCTTCATTTTTCTACAGTTCTGCTGTTTGGGTAACCATGTGATTTCCATGACCACTGACTGTAAGTGCTGACAGGTTTATATTAAAGGTTATACGTTATTATTTCACAACTTTTGGCCTTGGTCCTGGAGCTACCCAAAGCGTGTCTGTAATACTCCTCAGATAATGCATTCTTCACACCTCTGATATTACTCCTCATCTAAAGTGTGCGGTCTCAGTGTCTATGTAAATGAGCTACCAAGTCCCTCCCACATTCCTAACGATTATAAAAGAAATCCTCTTTGTTTTATTTCTTTTGAGGATGAGAGAACAAAGACAGCTTTTTTTTTTTTTTTTTTTTTTAAAGGCCTTCCGACCTCTGATTAAGAAAATCTGATTGGCTTTTTAAGGGCCTCCAGATATAAAAATATATTTAAAAAAAAAAAAGACAAAAAGCGGGGACCCATCCAAAAATGACGAAATATTGGATTTTACATCATCGGCCCCCTTTAACGCTTCATATCAAATTAAGTGTAGGAGTTGAATTAAGTGCTGCAGTATGAAAAGAATAAGTGTGTGTGTGTGTGTGTGTGTGTGTGTGTGTGTGTGTGTATATAGTACCCCAGCGCTAATCCGAGTTCCTTCACATGGACTCGGCGCTGTCCTTTCAGATACTCTGCTAAAGAACAGCTTTTAAAGTACACCTCCTGTAAGCGGTCCTCCAAGTGCATAACACACTGCAAAACACACACACAGGCAAAGTTTAGAAAATACGCATGTACAAAATATTCACTAAAGATATCACTAACAGAAGAGAGACGCGTACAAAATCTGCAGCCATGTTGAGCGCATGCAGCTGCAGCACAGACGTGAGGAGTGTGTGTATGAGGTTGGAGACCATCACTTCTCTTCCGATCTGGCCTGATTCACACACACGCCGCTGAGTCGTAGCCACCTGAACGCAGAGGCGGTCCGTATCCGCCACGATACACACGGCCTCGGCGACCGGTTCGTCCAGCGCAGGGTGCTTCAAGGACACACACACACACACAGTAATGAGTCTGATGTAGCAACTCAGGATCAGATTACCTTCACACCCATCATGTGTTACTAAAAACATGTGCATGCGGGTCACCACAGGGGCGACTTGTTACACTGCAGCATATATCAGAGAAATTAATATTAAACCTTTTTGACACAAGTTACAAAGCGCTTGAGTGCTTATTAAACACTCAGTAATATTTTTCAAACTCTCTTAAGAGTTATAGCAACTTGTGCTATTGGATCACCTGTTAATCACAGCTGTAGTATTTTCTTACAGAAACTTACTCATCACCTTCCAAATCAAGAATTCTACATCATGGTGAAATATTTCATGCATGAATGATATTGATTTCCTAACAATTTAAAAAATGCTCAAATGCTCACACATTACTGTACACAAACACATGCCAAAGTGTTGTTGTTGTTGTTGTTATGTTCTCTCATTACTTACCAGTACAGTGTGTTCCAGGTCCGACATCAGGCACTGCTTGAGCCGCTGATCCGAGGCGACGCCGTGCAGGACGAAGTCAGGCATGTACTGAGGGCTGTAACCTCCGAGCAGAGAGCGGCCGAAATGATTCGTGTCGGGGCGGATCTCCATGTCGCAGCTGAGGACAGGAAATCAGGATGACGTTACTCGGGACTGCGATCCTGTCTGGTCCCTGTTCTGTCATCTGAGCGACTTTATTATAGTTTTGTTCGTTTGTTTGTTTGTATTAGGATTTATTGCCATATCAGCTTCTCAGGCTATTTCATGGCAGATTCATATCAAATATTAAGCTGGTTTATTCAAACCAATTTTATATTATGTTATAATGTAAGTGATTTAGAGAGTTGTGGGAAAGTAAAAAAATAAATATCACATTATAGCATGGTCTTGGCACGAGGAACAAGATTTTACATTTGGTTCTTTAGGTGCACTTTAGATAGAAATTGTAAAAGTTTATCTGGTTTTGTCTTGCAGAATCTTTTTTTTTTTATATTTTTTTATATATATATCTTGTTCTGGTAGAAATTGTTTTCTTATGGTATTAAAACCTGGGCAGTCCAAAAGTATGTGCTTTATGGTTAAAGTTTTTATAGTATTATAGTTGCATAATTAACACACTATACCGACTCCATAATTTCCAACCATCTAGAAAACACTGGTCCATCCACAAAGGGGCCGTGGAGGTGGAGGCCATTGTATTTATTCCCGTTTTATGACGGTGGTTGGACCTCAGGTTCACATTCACACGTGCAAATCACACTATTTTGCGTCGCCAAATAATCTGCAATCTGTGTTTGGACTGTACGAGGAAACCCACCAAGCACTGGGAGAACATATGAAGGATTATGTGCCATAATGGACTGAACATTTAGTTCTACAGTCTAATCAAAATTTCTGCAAGAGTGTGTTGTTACCTTGGAAGTGGTAGTTCATGCTGCTGCTGCATCTCATTTCCTGTGAAGATCTGCCTGTTCGACACGTCCTCCTCATCTGAGCTGTCCAAGCTGTCAGTCAAAAGCCTACTGGGCATCTTCCTGTGTAAGCCCCGCCCACACCCAGCTCGAGTCCTGTCGTGACGTCGTCTGTCGCTCTCCGCCTCCTTCGGGCTTCCAATCATGAACTGCACCCTGTGCGCAGGAGGGCTCGGATCGGCCAAGACGTGCTCCAGCTGCGTCACCCCTGAACATCCCTGAGCACATTCCAGCCGGTCATTGGCCGTTTTGGAAAAAGGGGAGGAGTCGGCTGATTCAGAATCGCCTCCTTCTGTGCTGGTCCCTTCTGAACAGGAAGTCGCATCGGCTGTCGGCGTTCCCTCGTTGGTCCTTTCGGGGTTAAGGGTGGACTGTTCGGCCTGTGACTCACAGACGAGTGGCGTCTCGTTGGTCCTCTCGGAGCAGGGGGTGGGGTTAGTGATTTGAGAAGGGCACAGATTGGCAGAACTGTCCGTTTGTGCCTGAGGAAGTGTGTTTTCCTGGAGGTCTGAGCAGCGGATGAAGTAGGAGAGGACGTAGAGGACGCGCTGCACCAACTCGCGTCTGCGTCCGACAACCACGGTGCGACACACTCGAACGGGGGAACCCAAAGCACCGTATAGATCTCCTACACAACACACACACTTCTGTGGTTAATGAAATTAACTGACAAGTGAGTGAATCCAAAATGTGTGTGTGTGTGTGTACCTAGCTGAGCCCACAGTGGGTTGTATGGGTGACACTTGGCCAGCAGGTCCCCTGTGTGGGAGGTGTGTTTCTGGTAAGCAGCTTTGATTGATGGGTGGTTGCTAGGCATCACCGTGGTAACCCAGGCGAGGTGGTACATGAGGACGGCAGTGAGGAGAGATGATAGAAACCTAGAGCACGGAACAGACTCGGTTAAAACATACAGTACTACGACTCAGGATCTTAAGATGGAGCTGAAAGCTTGTGCACTGACTGCGTCTTGGCTCCGTGCTCCATCAGCAGACTCATCTCCTTCAGGAAGCGCTGACACAACTGGATTCGCTCGGAACTCTGGGAAATCAAGGTCAGCCAGATGGGTTCTGTGATCCGCGGAGCCATGTACAGGTTCCACACGGTCAGCCTGGACAATGTTACAACGGTATGGTCAATAAGGTCATGCATGGGATCAAAGCCCTACAAACACACACACACTCACACTCACACTCACACTCACACTCACACTATCCCCTCACCTGAACTCGCCCAGCGCCTCCATTACCCGACACAGATACACCTGCACCCGCTGACTCGGCTCTGCTACTCTCCTACACATTATCATCGCCTGAAAACCACACACACACACATTTATTTTCGTCCCACCAAACCCATCCACCCTCTCTGATCATCTATACCCATCATTGTCCTAGAGACATTTTTCCAGACGAGCGCACAGCGCCTCGCGGACACAAAGGACTCCTGTGTCCGACAGCTACTAAAGGTCACCGAGGCGGCCTGGTCTGACCCCGCGGTGTGGCACTCACCCTCTCGATGGCCGTCTTCAGTTTGTTCATGTGAGACTCGAAAAGGGGGAAGTGGGAGAAGAAGAACTCCTGGAAGCTGCTGCTCTCTTCCTCTTTCTCCGGCAAGCTGATGATGATGCTGACTGCGATCTTCTTCCTGCGGCCCAGCCCGGGGTTCGAGTTGCAGCTCTCGTCGGACAGGCTGAACATTTCATCCGTGCTCCTGCCGTAGACATGAACACACACGGGTGTAAATCAGACAGATGGTGATGTCATCAGCAAGTAGATGTTACTTTAATATGGGCTTATCTTGTGCACACACTCACCAGCGAGGGATCAGGCCATGCTGGAGGCTGGTCGCTTGGCTACGCAGCCATCGCCGTTGGTAACTGCTGGCACAGCCGCTGCTGTAGGACGAACCAGGGGAAGGAAGGGGCGTGGCCAGGAGGCTGCTGAGGGACGCTGTACAGTTAAACCAGAGTTAATCCCACTGAAATCATAATTAGAAAAACTACACGTTCACGTGTGTATGTGTGTGTGTGTGTGTGTGTGTGTGTGTGTGTACCTGAGCGGGCAATGCCACTGTCACTGTCTTCGCTGTGTCCACGACCTGGCATGTCCACAGGGTTACTATGAGCTATAAAGAGATGCTGATTAAACTCTTAAAAAGCAAGAGGTCATAATTCATTACCTAGATGTTATTAATGTTGCTAATCTGTGCGTGTGCGTGTGTGTGTGTGTGTGTGTGTGTGTCTTACCTATGCTGCTGCTGTGATTCGGGCACGTTTGGCTAAATGATTCAAGGCTGTCTTGGAGACTAGAGAAACAAAATTCAATTAATTTTGATTTGTTAAGTCATTTCACCTATAGAGGAATTAAATTCTATTGCAGCATCTATACTGTAAATTTTAAATAATCCACAAGGTAGGCGTTCAAGTCAAACCGGGACTTCTGATTGTGCAGAATAACAGAACACAGTTCTGAAAGTTAAAAACTCGCTTTATTTCTCTATATAATCCCCTGCGACACTAATGAACTTATCCCAGTGTTTCAATAGTTCTCAGGTACCATCAAAGTGGAAACTTTACTCATGATCAGACTGCCTTCATGTCTGAAACAATGGCCTCCCGAGATCACCATTAATGGCCCAAACATGTGAAAATGGCTTGGAGCGGGGTCAGGACTGTACGGGGGATGAGGCAATAACTCCCAGCCGTGTTCCTGTAACGTTCAAGTGATGATTGTGAATGATTGTGAATGATTGTGAATGATTGTGAATGATTGTGAATGATTGTGAATGATTGTGAATGATTGTTCACACAGACAGATGCATCTTTTCTGCAAGTTGGTGACAAGTTATCCGTCGATTTTCAAGGATCAGGTGTTCCACTAGGAAAATGTTCATGGGATCACTGTAGTGTGCTTCAAGTATTTTGTTTTACACCTTCATTCACAAGAAATTCCAGTCCTGGTTTGAGTTGAACACTTGTAGAAGGCTGGGTAATAGCATAAATTGCAGAGACGTTCAGGTTTAGTTCCTGGTTTGACCTGAACGCCCCTTGTAGTTTGTACTGCTAGACGTTGGTTAAAGAGTAACTAAACAATAACAAATCCCAGTGTTTTTTTTAACTTGTATTTTTGTACTGCAACTATGATCACTTAAACGGATCCCTTATCCATGCTGCACTTTACTTTGTAATGGATGTAACGAAGCCTGAACAACAAGAGCTGATGAAAGAGACTCACGTGCTGGTGCTGCCCGCGTTACTGCTGCCACAACGCCCCGAGAAAACCTTACTGACCATCAGCTGCGGAGGAGATCTGTGGAACACATGCACACAAACAAAATATGACTAAGACGATTAAATAATTATCAATATGATCAAATGACTTGGAATGAATTCATGCCCAGGTCATGTAGTAAAGTGTACTTAATCAAAACTCAATGTTTACACAAATAAAAATAAGGATTTATAATCGAGTCATAAGCAAAATTATGATAATTTTATGCTTCCCTGTTATCTAATTACACCATACGGAGTAGTATTAATTAATATTCATCAGCAATAACAGTAAATGAAATCCTACCATAAATGGTAACTATAAATAATACATCATTGTTTAAGAAACTGATAAAATTTATTGTAAAACTGGTTTTTATTTTAGGAATCTTTGGTTTCACCAAGCAAAAAAAACAGGGTGCTTTATATTTTATAAAGATTTTAAAGATTAAAGCCAAATGTATGGGGAAATGGGACTTTTTAAAAGTACCGGATGTGGTGAATCTTCAGTGTTGATCCCTTGTAGCTCATGGCAACCGAGCCGAACATCATCTCCCCGAGCATGTTCACATCGGAAGATGGTCTTGTGTACTGAGTAAATGAACACACGTTACATGTCGTCTTAACTCTCAGAATGGATACAAGTGACTATGTGGATGGTGCTTCTTATGAACAAACCTGATAAGTGGGCGGAGTCTCTTTCTGCTTGGTCTTAGAGCCTATTTGGCAGGAACCGCTCCGGGTGGGCGGGGCTTTCGTCTCCTCAACATTCTGCAGGCAAAAACAAGATCAGGACATGTTTCCATCCGCTTGTTAGTTGTATGTAGTGATACTTTCACTTTTTTATCTAATAAATGAGCTTTTTCCCCATGGAAAGACCACCACGGTGAAATACCTTCATATGAAAATCATTTGTGAATTCATGACTAATACTGCTTATTACGGACAAAAATAAATGTGCGAGCAAATATGCAAGCACTAAGTTAACAGCTAGCCAATTCAATTCAATATAATTAGACTACAGACAACACACAAAAAAAAAACCTCTAGCCTTTTAAACTTTAAGTTGAAAAAAAAAAAAAAAAAAAACTGGCAAAGTCATAATTATCAGCTAATTGTTTCATTCAGCAGATTTTCTTGCTCGTTCATCCAGTTTCTAAAAATGATTCAGGCACCACGTGCTCAGCAAAAAGCTAATGATCACATGACTAGACAAAAACTGCATCCAGAATAACATTTCAGAGACATAATAAACAGGAATTTAATAATAGTTAGCTATAAGATTCAATATTTTGATCTATAAATTGTACTTTAGCACCTATTACAAAGTTTAAAGGTTGCTAGTGTACTGTCCAGTGTAAACCAACAGCCACACACACACACACACACACACACACACACACACACACACACACACACACACACACACACACACACACACAC
>JAQMYJ010000013.1:5467992-5479718 GCA_030014305.1 Clarias laeviceps | reverse complement strand
CACCCATCAAATCTTGTCCCGCGCCGCACTTGGTGCGCTGGGTCCCGCGGTACTCCCGCGGGAGTGCAGGTCTCTAATCTATATCGCTTTAAAACTGTATACAGGGGGGCCTGGAACCTCTCCCAGGAGACTTAGGGCAAGGGGTTGAGATGGTGCACCCTGGATGGGGTGCCAATCCATCACATGGCACACACACACACACACACACACACACTACAGGCTATTTGGGAAGGCAAATTTGCCTAATCTGCATGCTTTTGGACTGAAGTACCCAGAGGAAACTCACCAAGCACAGGAAGAATTTTCAAACTCCATGCATACAGACCTGAGGTGGGAATTGAACCTGGAGTGCTAACCACAATGCCAACATGCCACAATGATCCCCTTTTCACCAAAGTGTACCAGGTACTAGTTCATGTCTGGAGCTTGTGCCGGTTCAGCCGGTTCCATAGTGAACCTTTCCTACCAATTCATTTCCAGCGCTAGTTCGAACCTGGTGCCCAACTTCAAACCAGTTTTTTTTTTATTTCAGACAGCCAAAGCACCGGCCCTCAGATAGAAAAAACAGAATTTGAATGATGTTTGTGTTTCCCTGAAATCGACAGTGATGGGGCCTGACTCTAAGTAGAGCATCTACAGGGGATATTTCATATAACAGCACATGCTAAAGTGTGCCACTAAAAGTCAAAAGAAAAAAATCTTTTCACTGTTATAAATGTTTTAATGCTATGAAGTGTATAACACCTCATAACAAATTAGTTCCTGTTATCACTTCAGTTATATGCCCAAATGCTTGTACTTGGCACCTGAAAAGCACGCACATGTTGTTAAACGTTCTATTTCAGAATTATTCTTCACACTTTTACCACAGGAAGCACCTAGTCAACCTTCTTTGATGTTTAACTTCCTCTGACTCTCTCTTTACTGACAGCATTGCATTTTATTTACTTCAGACAAAGAAAAGACGCTCAGCCCGTCAGTCACGTCCACACAGAGACGCAGTCATTTCATGTTTTAGTGAGTCTTATGGATTAAAGATGGTTCAGCATTTCTCTGAGGAAGTGCAGAATGAGGTGTGCATCTACGAGAGTATAGATGCTCTGAGCGGTTACGACTTCGACACCGAGAAGGAAAGTGCTGCTGCAAGGAGACATCTAAAAGCACAACACATGGCTAAAAGTGTTCCAAAATGAATTGTGGTTAGGAGTTTACATCCACTCAGCATGAATGTAAAAGTCATAGTTTTGGCGATTTCAATAATGATTTTGACCTGGTCTTTTCCTTGGTAAAAAATAATTATACAATGTACATCTTTAGTGAAAGAAAACCCCAAGGATTTTGAGCACAAATTTTATTTTAGGTGTCCTGATACTGAATCAACACAGGGCCAGAATTATGCTTGCACGCATGTGCACACACACACACGCTTAGCTTATTGATTCAGTGGTGGTAAAAGCTCAGAAATGTCTTTTCATTAGCCATGCCCAGGGCCTCTTAACTTCCTGCTAGTCATGAAGGTTGACTTCCGCTGGTAGCTCCTCTGTGCAACATGAAAGGGTTTTTCTCAGCACTCATTGCATTGATCGACACACTGTACAATGGAAAACGTCACTCTCAGCTGACAGGAAATGAGTTCTGATGGTCAACTCAGGAACCACCAAGGTCTGTCCACACAGGCCTGTCATGAAGTCCAAGTTGTTGGAACACCAGCGTCCACTGTCCACAGCCAAGAGAGTGTTACATCATGATTAAATGTTGCAGCTGACCAAAGAGACAAAGCAAAAGCTTTCTGGACAACAGTTTGGATCCGAGATATTTTTGAAGGAGTAAAAGTGAAGCAATTGACCCTAGAACACTGTAGTAGCTGTTAAACATTGTGGTGCTAGCATCAGGCTAATGATGAAGGATGCAAAATTCATAATTTTTCAGCAGAACCTCAAATCATCAGCTAGACGGTTGAAATTCAGACAAAATTGAGCATTCCATGAGGATAAAGATCCCAAACACACTTCAGCTAACTAGTCGTAACTTCAACTAGCTAGTCGTAAAATGTTGTAAAGGCAGGCTAACATCAAGCAATTCTTGCTGATGGCTATCAAAGTATCTGTGAAAATTCCTAAGGGACTTTCAATGAAATGTTGGATGTATTCATTCAATAAGGTTCATTCAATCAAGATGTGTATTGTACAATCATTCTGTCCAAGAAAACAGACTGGCAGACTATTTACAGAAGTGAAATAGAGAAGTGCTTAGTAAAATCAATTAAAACCACGGTTTGTGGTTTCTGAGGCCTTTGATAGGGAAGCAATGAATACTGGATGATGAGTAATAAGCTGCTGGACATGCCAAGCATTGCGGCCCCACCTCATAAGCTCTTGCTGCAGCACTGGCCATGGTGCTGATTTCCCTTTCTCCAGTGAGCAACGGGGCAGAAAATTGCAAGCGCTCTGTCTGTAGGCCCACCATCACAATACCCCCCCTTAGCTCAGATGTTATTTTTGGTGTTGTGAGGAAGGTGTGATTAAAGGTGAGTTTATCAATGTTTCAGTGAAGTAAAAATTCAGTTCTACAGTGAGAGGAACCAACAGGTTATGTGAACCAACAGGGTTTGTATCCTTCACACTCACCATCCATTGGAGAGGAGCATGGTCAATTAGTAAAGTGATGGGATGTCCTATTAGATAGTATCTAAGCCCCTTTATGACCCACTTACTGGTCAGAGCCTCTCACTTGATTGTAGCATATTGCTGCTCTGCTGTTGTGAACTTCCTGCCATATCAGCCACAATATCAATGCCACTACCAGGTAAACTGAAACCTAACCCTAACCCTGAATAACATTGATCACCCACTATTTGCAGCAAACTGGTGACAGGGCACCCAAAACTCTCACAGAAAAGCAAATGCAGCACAAATCACAGAAAAAAGTCAGTGCCACCCAGTGTGTATATTGCCTTAGAAATGATAAAAAAAAAAAAAAAATTTTTTTGGTCATAAAATGTGCATTTATGAATATGGTATTTAGCTTAAAATTATGATCAGGTTAAAAACATGCAAATAATACATGTTTAAAATACAATAAAACCTCAAAATTGCATGTTTTTGGACTGTGGGAAACCGGAGTACCGAAAGGAAACTCACCAAGCACAGAGAGAACATGCAAACACCACACACATACCGGAGGTGGGACTCAAACCCTTTACCCTGGTGGTGCGGGGTCACAGTGATAAATACTAAGCCACCAGGCTGCCTCACTCTTAGAAACAAGCTTTGAAATAACACCTGTTCATCTTCTTCTTTTCCATATCTTCTGTCTAAAACTATGTGAAAATGTAATTGCCCTCTTACTAAATCATAAATGAACTGTGATTTTTGGAAAGCAGAATTACATTTATCTCACCACATCAAGGCCTGATCAGTGCCACACCTGTTGAAATCACTTAAATAAAACCTGTAAGACAAAGTAAAGACACACTTAAAGATCAAAAAACAATTCAATTCAATTTTATTTGTATAGCGCTTTTAACAATTGTCATTGTTGCAAAGCAGCTTTATACAATCAAAAGAATTATTTAAGTTTGTATGGAATGTGAATATGCATGAATCAAAATGGTCAGATAGTCCCTGGTGAGCAAACCGAGGGCGACAGTGGCAAGGAAAAACTCCCTAAGAAAAACAAAAAAGCAACACAATCTAAATAAATTCAAGAACAGTTGAGAAGCAAAGTAATTAACCTCTATTGGCCTGGAAAGGCATAAAACTAACACAGCATTTTATTGAAAGAACATTATACCAACAGTCAAACATGGTGGTTGTAGTGTGATGGTCTGAGATTCAGGACCTGGATGACTTGCCATGATAGATGGAACCTTGAGCTTAAACAAAACTTTAGCTTGAACATGAACAAATGCTTGATTCCAATTGTCGCCGCCAAAGGCGGCACATAAGTGTTTCCAATAGAACCAAGTGGATTTGGACAGCTTTATTCCCTTAATAAATGAAATCATCATTTAAAAACTTTTTTTGTACTTTGTGTAATAATAAAATTAGATTTTAAGTATGACAAATTAGCAAAAAAATTTAATTTAAATAAAAAGGAGGGGGGACAAATAATTTTTTTGTAGCACTGTACTCTGATCAATAATAAAATTATTTTTTTTTTTTACCACCCCTTCTATATATTTTTCCCTATCCAATATTACAATAACGGATACATTAATTCCATGCTGTTGGTAAGTAAAGCACTTTTTCTGCTACAGTGGAACCTCGGATTACAAGTAAGGCGTATTGTCTTGGTTATCATATATCGCGCATGCGCTTCTTGTTTTGACGCCGAGCGTCACGTGATCACAACTGAGCCAACGGTTTTTCTCTCTCTTGCGCTGTGGAATTGTGGATAATCGTCTCCCCTGCTGGGTCTTAGTGTGCGTCAATCACTGGTATAATCAACATCCGTCCACGCGTGTACTGTTTACTATAACACTGTGACCATGTGTGTGTGTGTGTGTGTGTGAGAGAAACATATTTTGTTTTGTGTTTCTAAGCGTGTTTGTACAGCGCGCGTGTGTGCTTACTAACAGAATCACTGCTGTAAAGTATAAAAAAAAAATTAACCTGCACATTACCTTTGAAAAGAATTGCGACAGAGCAGAGTTTTTGTGTAGAGCAGAGAGTGTCCGTCTGTATCTGTGTGTGAAGCCGAGAGGAGGAGGGGTGGAAGGGGGGCTGTGAAGGCGAATGAGTGTGTGTGTGTGTGTGTGTGTGTGTGTGTGTGCTTGCGCACGTGCGCAATTTGATACTGGGCCCCTTCACCAACACACACGCACACACACACACACACACACACACACACACTAGCCTTTACAGCTTCCATTATTTCTTATGGGAAAATTTATTTTGGTTTACGAGTGTTTTGGAATACGAGCCCGCTTCCGGAACGAATTATGCTCGTAATCCGAGGTTCCACTATATATCTTATCGTATTTACACAATTTTGATCTCTCTCTCTCTCTCTCTCTCTCTCTCTCTTTCTATATATATATATATATATATATATATATATATATCACACAAACACACACACACACACACACACACACACCATACTGTGTGTGTGTGTATATATGTATGTGTATATATATTTTTATTGAACTTGATATTAACTTTACATTGCATACTATATATTTTTTTCTGTTGACATAGTATTGAGTCAAAATAATTTCGACTTATGATCACTTGTTTTAGCCTTCAGTTTGTCTGTCCCATTGCTGGATAGAGTTACTGAAATGTTCTCCAGCTCCAGCTATAGGAGGGCTTTGGTATTGTTGAGGCTGTTGAGACTAAACTGTAAATGTTGGGTCTAAATTTTAAGAGACTGAAAAGATTTGCCTCTGTGTCCATTTATCTCTAGGAGGAGACACTGCATGGAGCAGGTGTTACAGACTGACTGCAGTGTTTGTGGTGCTTCTGTTTGTTTTCCTGCTGACTGCCGTCACAGTGCTGTGGATCAAATACAACATCCTGTATACAGAATACAACCATCTACAGGACAGATATAATGACCTGACGTTATGGGAGTTGTGTAAGTGGATAAATTTAGGGTTCAATTTTCTTCCCAAAATATTAATACCTTCAGTAGACAATGAGCTGTACTGAATATTGGGAATACATTTTTATCTCTCACATGTTCCTCCATATAATTTCACCAAGATCTCAGATGGAGAGCAATAGTATCTCAATAGTATTAATAAGACTTTACAATACGGTTTCATAAATTAAATGAAACTTCATAAGGAGCACGAAAGAGTGAATAATTATTTATCAACATGAATTAATTATTAGTTAAGTGCAGTAATTACTTAAGCAGTCTTAAGCAGTCTTACATTTCTCCTGAGAACTAATAGCTAACTTTGTCTGTATTGTAATAACACCTGATTAATTACTGATCACCTCAACATTAATTCCCAATCACTAAACCTTACCTTCCTCCTGGAGATAATATACGTACCGCGGCCGTTTCCACACCCAGTGTCTAAAATGTAAATGTCTATATAAGTGTTTATTGTCCACACACAGAGTTCTTTATTTATCCAGTCAGAGTCCAAAAAGAGAAATACAACAATAACCTATTATTCGTTGGACTTAGAAACAAACTGGAAACTGTTTATTATCTAATTAATTACTTATTTCATCTGTGTTTTTGTGGTTATCTTTTTCAGTTATTATAAAATTATTCATTTATTGTATTTTTTTTTTGTTGTATGTGAATTAATTATCTTTATGAGTACAGTAGGATGTTGCATTTTTTAAAAACTCTGTACTGAATTAAAAACAAATTGAATCGTCCATGCATAGCACTTGCGGCTTGCTGTAGCGGTGTGGTAAGTTAAATCCGGCAAAATTTGAATTCATATTTCTGTGTCTGCATAGAACTCAGATGGTTTGCAATTTGGGTTTAAAGAAAGATGTTGTGTTTATCTCTTTTAATATCACAAAAGTACTGGTGGACAGACATCGCTGGACTGTCAATGTGGGGAAATGATAGCATCTGATCTCATGGTTACAAACAGTCTATACAATAATCAGAAACTGTGTGTCCCTTTTTTATAGACAAATGGAGGTGTTTCAGCCTTAACTCCAGTTTTTATTGCATGTCTACTGAGAAGAAGAACTGGACTGAGAGCAGACAGGACTGCAGGGCCAAAGGAGCAGATCTGCTGATCATAAACAGCAGAGAGGAACATGTGTGTGTGTGTGAGAGAGAGAGACTAAAACATTTTCATTGTGTTGTCATTTACAGGAGTTCATCGGTAAACAGCTGGACGGCTTTGAGTATTGGATTGGTCTGAGTGACAGAGATACAGAGGGAGAGTGGAAATGGGTGGACGGTAAACCACTGACCACTGAGTAAGAAACTCAGATTCTTTCTGTGTCTTTTTTTTAAAAGTTGCAGTAAAATTAGTAACATTAAAACTGTTCTCCTTCTTGGAAAACTACAGAAAGTATTCATTATTATATTTATATTTTGATATTGTGGAAATGTCCATCTCAGTAAACAGAGGCTGAGAGGATTCAGGTAAATGTGTATAACTGAATTAAACTGAACACTGATCTGATTCTGATTCTCTGGGTTTCAGGTCCTGGGCCGAAAAGCATCTGTATGATACAAGTGGAAATGAGGACTGTGCTGAGATTAATCGTCATTCAGATGGGTATATTTGGAATGACAGGAAATGCTCTGATACACGACGCGGGATCTGTGAGAAACGTCTTTCTCCGTGTCATTGATTCATTTGTAACTCTACTTTGCTACAGCAAGAATAATTAACAGATCAGTTTAATAATTTTCATTGTAATTAAAAAATCACTTTCAAAATAAAAATGTAATACATCTGTGTACATTTTTGTGGCAGTGCAGTTATTTCTCTGTAAAGAAGGCAGCAGTGTTTTTCATAGGCGGAGTTTGCGGAGACGCAGCAGGTGCATTGCCCCCCTGTGGCTGAAATACGTCACTACAATGAGTCAACACTATGTTCCATATGAGTGATTCAGCATATTTTATAGTTTTTTTTAAAAGTTCAAAATCAGTCCATATTTACATTAAAGGTTTTAGTAATGAAAGACTAACAGTATAATATAAACCAACTGATGTTTCACTTATAATTATATTTGTAAAAGACCGCTCAAAAGTTTGGGGTCACTTCTAACTCCATGGTCGTTCCTGATTTTTATTTCTTTCTACACTGTAAAACAATGCTGAAGGCTCCAAAATATCCAATAATCTCATTTGATATTGAGCTGTATCTATGATTGAGATGTATTGTGCTCTGTAAAGCTTCATAACGCCTCTAATCTGAGGTGCTGTTTGTTAATTGGTGATTTCTGAGGCTGGTGACTCTAAATGAACTTCTCCTCTGCAGCAGACGTACGTTTTGGTCTTGCTGTCCTGGGAAGGTCTTCATAAGAAACAGTTTCATCATGGAGCTTGATGGTTTTTGCAAATCCACTTTGACAGAATACTGTTCTTGCAAGAACTATTACAAAAAGGCTGACCTCCATGTTTTAAAATAAACAACTGTTGTTGTTGTTGTTGTTGTTAGATAATTATAATTTTATAATAATATAAGTATACTTAATTTCATATGTGATTTTCATAGTTTTGAAATCTCTAGTATTGTTGTAGAATGTAGAAAATAAATCACTAAACAAAAACAAAGAAATTTGCAAGCGATCCCAAACTTTTGAGCGGTAGTGACAAAATCCCCTGTGTAATCTTTTCTGTGGTGAGAAACTGATTTGACGCGCTGTATTTTGCTTTATGGACGGCTTGTTACTGTCTTCTGTTACTGTATGTACGATATATGTGTAACGCAGAACCCAGTATCTAGACTGGTTAGTGATGTCGATTAAAATATTTTTGTCCCCTCAGCGCAAATGTTAAACTCCACCTGTGGCGTTTTTCTAAGAAATAAATCAGTGATAAAGTAAAGATTGTAGTTGAACATTTACATATTTTATCTATTTATGGTTACAATCAATTTTGTGAAAATTGTAAAAGTTATTTCCTCTTAGCACTTATGTTATAGCAGGTAGAAGACTCCATAATTTATTTACTAGATGTCCTGCACGCTTTGCATGTCTGTGAATGTGTTTTTATTTGGTCATTCTTTTTTTTATTTGAACATGGTGGTTAATCTTCTGATGACACTTCTTTTAATGACATCAGGATTAATTAACTTCACACAGAGTACAGAGACTCAGCCTGTCAGTCACATCCACACAGAGACTAATTTCATGTTTTAGTGAGACTTTTATAGATTAAGATGTTTCAGTGTTCTTCTGAACAGGATGAGATGGTTGTAGTTCTCTGAGATTTAATGTGTTTAATATCAGATCCAAGCAGAAGACAGCAAGAGAGTAAAAATAACATAATATGTCAAAAAACTCTGTGACTGCAATTACAGATCATCTGTGTGTTATGGTATCAAACTGTGTTCAAGTTCTGCACTTTTATGTACAGAATATAATGCTTAAATTTGCTGTATTTAAAAATGACATTTACAGCATTCAGCAGATGCATTACAGAAGCTTTATCAAAAACACATCCTCATGCTAATTCACTAGGTTAAAGAGTACAATGTCAGAGTTGCCCCCTAGTTTTACACACCTGCAGCTGTTTTGGACTTTGTCTTTATTCAAATGAGCTATGTTGGAAACATGATTTATGTTATGAGTGATCAACATGCACATGGGTATGAAGAATATGTTTTCAGTATTTACATTTTTGTTAATTAGTATGATTGAAAATCCATTAATAATAATAATAATAATAATAATAATAATTAATAAAAACGATTTACAGTATGTGATGACATGATGAAAGCAGTATTAATTAGATGGTTGTATCTCAGTGTCAGTGTTAAATCTGCAGAAGCCTGAGCTCAAGCAAAGCTGGATTGAGATGGACATGATGTGAAATGACTATAAATTCTTTATTTCTGTTTTGCAGCTACTTATATGCTTATAAATAAATAGCTTTTAATCAAAGCACTTCAAAAATTATTTCAATATATCTGTAAAAACTGTATTTGTGGCACTCCAAGTCATTTGTCATTATTTATGTAAATAAGGTTGCAGTATTTTATGGGAACTTGATGACAACGTTGAGTTTTTTTTTTTAATGAAAAAGGAAACTTTTTAATCTTATTTTGTTGTTTTGCCATTATTATTAGTTTTAGCATTAACTTTAGCCTTAGCTATAGTTCCTAGCCATAGTCTTAGTTTTCAGGGTCCTATACAGTATGTATTTAGTGTTTATTTTTATGATGTTCCCATTACACTTATATAAACCATTGTCTGCATTTGCACCCTGCCTCTTCACCCCATATGACAAAAGTATTTGTGTAAGTAAAGACTCGTGTTTAAATGTAGCCATGTGTTTATAAGGAATAATCAATAATCAGCAGATTTGGGTCATGTTCTCTAAGCTCACTCGACACAGCTTTACACAGCTCTTTATATAACCGCAGCATTGCAGTCTGGGAAAGATAGCAAATGGGTGTTTTCTGTGAAAAGGTATGACTCTGCGTTAGCCTCTTCTCCTGGTTTCTAAAGAATCATGCATGCTAGCTGTGACATTATGCTGGCATCACGGCCCAGTGTCAGGAAGTTGTGCTAGAGCCTCCACCTTACTTTAAGGATGTTGTGCTTGCACCAATGGTCTTGGCCTAAAATGCTACTCCTCTTGTTCTGACCCAGATTCAGCGCTGTGTCAAGCTCTGTGACATATTCAGGAGATAAGTCAGTAAATTCAAGTAAAATTACAGGCTTTGCTTATGCTGTGTGCAGGCACCACATGAAATTCAGATGTGGGGGGTAATTTCTAAATCAAACAAAGTCCCCAGATAATACTAATCCTGTGCGAATAGTACTAAACATGACCATGTCGGTGTTGTCCTCTAGTAGTATGCAACTGCAGCCACTTTGGATTTTAAGTCTTCATTTATAAGCTGTGTTGGGAACGTGCTTCACATGTGATGGGTGATCAACATATGAAAAAAAGTGGTTTTAAAAATTCTAATATTTCTGTAAATATTTCTGTCGAACGTTTGGCTTAATACTGTATTTCTAAAGCAATCATCATGGTGCAGAGGGAGAACATGTGGTGTGATTCAGATCTGCAATTTGGTTTATTTAAAACCAGCCCCGTCCATCACTGTATGTATTTAGTGTAAAGGAGAAGAGTTTCACAGTGAGGCTGGATAGAGTTACTGAGATGTTTTCCAGCTCTTTGTTAAAGTTCTTTGATATTAATGAGGCTGTTAAGACTAAACTATACATGTTAGGTCTTGAAGAGACTAAAAAGATTTCTATCTGTATTCATTCAGCTCTAGGAGGTGACACTGCATGGAGCAGCTGTTACAGACTGACTGCAGTGTGTGTGGTGCTGCTGTGTGTTCTCCTGCTGACTGCCGTCACAGTGCTGTTGATCAAATACAACATCCTGACTGCGGAATACAACCAGCTACAGAACAGATACAACGACCTGATGTTATGGGAGTCGTGTAAGTAGATGAGTTTAGTATTCAATTGTCTAACCAACATGGAAATCCATGACTATTCTTGAAACTGGGGAATAAAGATTTAACTTGCATCCTCTCACATCTCATTAGTCTTTACAATATGGTCTCATAAATTAAATGTAACTTTGTAAGGAGTAAGAAAGAATTAATAAGTATCAACAGGAATTAATTAGTAAGTATGCAAGTATTAGTTCATGCAGTCTTACATTTCTCCTGAGAACTAATAGCTAACTTTGTCTGTATTGTAATAACACCTGATCAATTACTGATCACCTCAACATTAATTACTGATCACTAAACCTTACTGATTCGTTTGCCATTTGGCACAATATGTGTGATTATAATAAACACAGTTTGTTCACAGTTTTACTCCGACATCTTGAATCATGTGTCAAGTCTCGTACACTCAGTCTCGCGATACTAGTCTGACGTCACCGTACATTGTACTGAGTGTGGCTGGAACATTGCTAACATCAGGATGTTACATCTCCCTCCTCAAGCAAATGGCTTAGGGTCTAGGTATATCAGTTCACTGTAACATTCTGTATAACCTGAGTATAACACAAATGTAGACCAGTGGCGGCTACTGGTCTGTCAAATAGGGGAAGCTCATTTTCGGCCTCACTTTCACGGCTCATTTTCACTT
>JAQMYJ010000013.1:5439068-5457047 GCA_030014305.1 Clarias laeviceps | reverse complement strand
AAAGTTCATGAAGTCCTCACTATTACACGATGTTGTTGTGGAGATTTCTGCAGTGGTCTTATTTCTGGTTAATTTGGTTCCCTGTTGGAACTGCTACCCCCGTGACCCGATTTTGAATAAGTGATTGAAGATGGATGGACCAAACCCCATTGTCACATAGACACAAGGTAGACGTGTGTTTCTTCTCTTTCTCTGTAAACATTGCTGAAGTATGTTATGCTATGTTATGTTATTTCCAGTACTGGAAATATGCATATTACACATGTGACCTAGCAGCTCTGCTTATAAGATAAAGAGGAAGATCAGTACTAATAGAAGATGCACTATCCACACTGTTAGTTTGCTGCAGTAGTGAGATGTAACCACTGATGTACTGAGCTCCAAAACCACATTTCTACCATCCTTTTATAGAAACAAGAGAAATAACCTTTTAGGCCATGCACTGTGCATAAAGGCATACATCAGCTGGGTCTTCAAAATAAATGAAAAAAATGTATTTGTTTACATATGGCACATTAGGTTTTCCTTCATTAGAATCACAGATAAAAAGTTAATATTAAACAAATGCCCTAACCACATTGCATGTGAGCATGTGTGTTCGTGTGTGTGTGTGTGTGTGTGTGTGTGTGTGTGTGCATATCCTGTGTGTGATCTATGTGGTTGATGGTATGACTCTTTTTGGTGGTTGAGGCTGATCTCATACTAATAAAACTTCATACTGCATAACAACTTCTGAAAAAGTAAATCTAAAAATAGGAACATGTACTATAAATATAAAAATTAAAAAACTTAAAAGCAGCAGCTGAAAAGTCTAATAGTTTTGTGTAATGATTATATGATGAACAAAAATATGATGAATTAGTGCAGTATGTACAAAATGTTAATTTAGTATTCATATAACTTTTGGACTTTAACAAGATCATCTAATGTATGCTTGACGACTGCAGCTCAAAAGTCTTCACACATTGACTACTGATGCCCCTCCTCTGACGTTTAACTTCCTCTAACTCACAGCAGCACATTTAACTCACTTTACACAGAGTACAGAGACTCAGCCTGTCAGTCACATCCACACAGAGATGCAGTCATTTCATGTATTAGTGAGTCTTTTATAGTTATAGTCTTTTATAAAGATGCTTCAGTGTTCTTCTGAGCGAGTGGAGATGATGGTGGATATCTACGAAAGTGTAGACGGTGTTAGAGGTCATAATCCTGATACAGAAAAGGAAGGTGCTGGTGCAGAGCGGCATCTAGAAGCACATCGTACAGGTAAAAATGTTCATGTTTGCATGGCTAAACGTGTTAATGTTTACTATTGTATAGATCACAGTGAGAGGAGATGAGGTTGGATATCTGTGAGAATGTAGACACTGTGAGATAATTTCTCTCTGTACTTAGTTTTTCAAACATTGCTTTTCTTGCTGGTTCCAATTACAGATCATCTGTGTCTTTTAGTATTCGTGTTTTGAGCTCAGCCATAGACATTTAACTTTAAAATTTAAAATTTGTATGGAATTCTGCATTTTTTACTTATGAGTTGTACAGATGCTTTGATCTAGAGGGAGTTACAGAAGTGCTTTGGTGTCTATAAAAACAACCTCATGCTAATTCAACTGGGCAGAGACAAACCATGCCAGGTTCACCCCCTAATGATATGCAGTTGCAGCTACTTTGGATTTTGTGTCTTCGTGCAAATGATCTGTGTTGGAAAACTGCTTTATGCTTATATGTTATGGGAGATCAACATACACAGTATGAAAAGAGTGTTTTTCAAAAATCCCAAGAGTTTCTGTAAATCCAGCAAAAAAGTTTAGCTCAAAGCAGTCATCATGGTGCAGAGGGAGAACAGGTGACAAAGTTCAGATCTGCATGTCAGTTTATTTAAAACCAGCCCAAAGCCTCGTCCATTACTGTATTACTACTGAATTTAGTGTAAAGGGAGGAGTTTCACAGTGAGTTACTGAACTGTTCTCCAGCTCACTGCTGAAGGGCTTTAATATTAATGAGGCTGTTGAGACTAAACTGTAAATGTTAGTTCTGTATTTGGAGACTAACAGAAGTGTATTTGTATCTTTGTACCTCTAGGAGGCGACACTGCATGGAGCAGGTGTTACAAACTGACTATAGTGTGTGTGGTGCTGCTGTGTGTTCTCCTGCTGACTGCCGTCACACTGCTGTGGATCAAATACAACATCCTGACTGCAGAACACAACCAGCTACAGAACAGATATGACGCCCTGACACTTTGTAATTCATGTAAGTCAATGAATATAGTGTTCATCACACAGTTTATGTATGAAAATGATTCCCAGATACACTCTAATAGATTAAGTCCTGGAATATACCATAATGAGATATATATGATAACCTGGTCTTTCAGGCCATTCAGGTCCTCAGCTGACTTAATTTTATTGCCACAGACCTGATCAACTAAAGCAATCCCCTTGCCGTCCCTTTTTAGATTGCTCTGGAAGCATCCCTAGCAAGCTGAAGCTTTTTTTTCTAATGAGTCTTACCAACAAGTGGATTGCTTTTGGCCACACATTTATCTATGATAAAATGTTGATTAAAGGTTTTGACAAAATGTGTTTGATAAAGTGTTCTTAACCCTTTTCCCTTAATTTCAAATCTCACTAGTTGTTTTCTTTGTTTAATGCAGCCCAATAATTTGACCTCCTGAAACAGTGTTTTTTTTTTTTTTTTTGGTCAGGCAGTGTATTATCAAGTTTCCAAGTCATCTGACAAAAAGTACAAGCTGTAGCGCTGCAGAAATGCCATGTGCTCTCCATTTTAAATTATTAAATTATTGGCTTTTACTTAATTTCTTACAGTACAGTACAGTTTTTTTTTTTTATTCTGTCCTGCATGTAAACAAATGGAACAGTCCATTTATAGCTCTTGTGGCTCTCTGTAGGAGTCTGGTAAGTTAAATCCTGCGAGTTAGGATTCATATCTGGGATTCAGATGCAATTGTGGAGAAATAGTAGCATCTGATCTTGTGACTGCAAACAGTCTATACACAAGGAGAAAAGTTGTGAAAATTCTTTATAGGTAAAGGGAGATGTTTCAACTTCAGCTCCAGTTTTTATTTCATGTCTACTAAGAAGAAGAACTGGACTGAGAGCAGACAGGACTGCAGGGACAAAGGAGCAGACCTGCTGATCATAAACAGCAAAGAGGAACAGGTGTGTGTGTGTGTGTGTGTGTGTGTGTGTGTGTGTGTGTGAGAGAGAGAGAGAGAGAGTTTTAAATTTTATACACACACACACACACACACACACACACACACACACACACACACACACACACACACACATATTTACAATTTATTGATTTTTTTTAAAGAAACCCCCGTGACCCTCCATCCACCAACAATCCCAACCTCTTTTAAAGTTTTATTTCAGTTTTTGTTTTCCATTCAATGTTCATTTATTACATTTTTACACACACAGTTATTACATTTTATAGAGTTTTTTGGTCAGCTGTAGGACGACAGCTTTGTCGTCTTTTTGCGGTTCTCCTTGTGAATGTGCGGTGCTACATCCTGCTTCTTCAGTCTCCTGTGTTGCTGCGTTCAGAGTTTGGCTGCATTTTTTTTGTTTAGTGATGAGTTCTGTGATTGGTGTTTCGTCTCTTCTTCTCCTGGGTTTAACTGTAGTGCTGTTTTAGGGTGTCAGTGGTGGTGTGCAGATTTGTGGCTCCTGTGCCTCTGTACAGCAGATGTTAGGGGCATGGTCAGTGTTAGGTGCGAAATTAATGTCAGCGCTGAATACTGTACATGAGATATGGGATCTATACTCGCGCCGTATACCGTAGTTGGGGTGTTTGTGTTTGTGTATGGTGTGACTCCTCTGTGTTTTCCGGTTGGCTGTCCCCACACTGCTGCCAATGGCCAAGTCACCCCCGAGCTCCCCGACTGCACAGCTCCGTGTAGACAGTTCCGCCTTTTGTGTCCAAAACACCTCTGCTGCTCTGTGGTAGTGAAAACAGTGTAACTGTTCCCCTCTTTGCACTTAAAATTTACATTTAATGTCTGTTCTTGATTATTTAAACCATTAAAATTAGCTGATGGAAAGACAGGATGTTCTCATGGGGCTGATGAACTTCCAGACGCGAGCCAACTCCTTCATTATTGCCTCGTCTTTAATGAATAGACACGTTAGATATCACTACTCGCGACAGAGGGGCAGACAGAGGGGTAACTTGCATCATGGAGCCTCTCACACATATTCCAGTCTTTATTATTGTGCTCACGAAATTCAACTTTGTGAGAAACACGACCACTGCTTTATTCATTCAGGATGCGGAGTAGGTACTGTATATCACACCCGACCTGCTCTGCCGCTGCTAGTAACACCTGTTCAACCTGTACGCTGTCTGCTGGCATGCGCCTAACTCCATGCAGGAGAGACAGTGTCTCCACATCGGCCTCAGAGACCATGGTGCCCAGCTCACTCTCTCTCACTATAAGGTTTTAACTCTATATTTATTGATAACATTTCATTAGTAAAACAAAAAGTGGTGATAAAAGCAGACAGTCTTGTCTAAGCTTGGCAAGACGCCAAACAGCCTTTCTTGCACTCTCCTTACACCCATCGCATGTGCACAGAACGAAAGAAAGAGAGAGAGAGAGAGAGAGATTAAAACATTTTCATTGTGTTGTAATTTACAGGAGTTCATCAGTAAACAGCTGGGCAGCTCTGAGTATTGGATTGGTCTGAGTGACAGAGATACAGAGGGAGAGTGGAAATGGGTGGACGGTAAACCACTGACCACTGAGTAAGAAACTCAGATTCTTTCTCCGTCTCTTTTATTTTTCTTTAATGTCTTTAAAACCTTTCCTCAGCTTTTAAAAGTGCAAATATTTTTCTTATTGTTTTTTTTTATTTATGTAGAGTTCCAATCAGTAAACAGAGGCTGAGAGGATTCAGTAAATTGTGTGTAAATTAATGTAACTGAACACTGATCTGGGTCTGATTCTGACACTGATTCTGATTGTCTTTGTTTCAGGTCCTGGGTTCAGGTAGATAAGAAAGATTCAAGTGGTCATGACTGTGCTAAGATTTATGGAACTGGAAGCATCTGGAATTACACGAAATGCTCTGGGAAAAAACACTTGATCTGTGAGAAACATCTTTCTCAGTTTCATTTATTGTGAAAACTGTATAGTACGTATGGTCTATGCATAAATTGAGCTCTACAATATATACACAGTATAAAATACAATATATATTTTGATGATAAAAACATGACACTTTAAAGGGAAAGCTTATGGTTATGATGTAAAAATTAAATAAATGTCTTACCTACTTTGCATGCCTGGGTGTTTTTTCCTTATAGTCAAAGAAAGCGGTGGTTAAGGCTGATCTTAGATCAGTAGAACTTGTGTCTTGCAACCTCACAGTAAAGCTGCATGATTTAAAAAAAAAAAAAAGAAAATTTACAAATAATACATTTTCTCATATTGCTTTTCCTTGTGTTACAGTATCTGTGAGTGTTTTGAGCCCAGCCATGGACGTTGAACTTAAAATTTTTAAATTTGTATAGATTTTGCCACATTTATATACAGATCATAGCGCTCTATCAAAATAAACGCCTTCATGGTAACCAGAGGTGGGTAGTAACGAGTTACATTTACTTGAGTAAGAACCAATAACCTTTGCATGCTTTGCAAACTTTGCATGCTTCGGACTTTTACGTTAAAGTAGTGTCTTGCTGTCTTGTGTTTTATGTTGACTGGTGTTCTAGATTGGTTTCCTGATTAGTATTGTGAATACATTACTTTAACTTTAACTTAAAAGTCCGAAGCAAAAACATCTACTGAGAAGAAGAGCTGGAATGAAAGCAAACAGGACTGCAGGGACAAAGGAGCAGATCAGATTCTGATTCTCTGGGTTTCAGGTCCAGGGCTAAAGGGGAACCTGTTGATGCAGGTGATGAGGACTGTGCTGAGGTTTAGAGTTCTTTAAATGTGGAATCTGGAATGCTACTGGATTTGTGAGAAACATTTTTCTTATTTTTTTTTTTATAATGAAAAGTGAATTATAAACAAACTGAATGAAATATAAATAGTAGGTAATGATCGTTGTATCTCAGTGTACGTTGTTGTTTTATCAGAGTGATCTCAGGAATCAATCAGAGACACAAATTGCACAGAGACTGCACTTATTACGTAGATCTGTGATGATGAAAGCAGTATCATCGAGATGGTTGTATTTAAAAGTCTCAGTGTATCTGACACTGTTAAATCAGCAGAAGCCTGAGCTCAAACAAGGCTGGATTGAGATGTGCTATATTGTTTTTGCTCCTAGAGTGAGGAACTGACTATATGTGAAATGACTATAATGGGCCTCACTTCTATTTTGCAGCTATCTGTATGCTTATGAATGAATAGTTTTCTTTTAATATTTTTGTTACGATCAACAATTTATAAAAAAGTATGTCTGTATAAAGTATTTGTGGTAGTGCAGAGTCATTTTTTATGTAAAGAAGTGTTTTATAGCAATTCAGTCAATGACAATCTGGAGTTTTTTAATGAAAGATTTAACATTTTATCTATTTATAGTTACAGTTAATGTGGCACATCAGTGAAACAAGTTATTTTCTTTTATCATGTATAACAGCTACGCTTAAAATCACAGAAGCAATCAGCATGGACACGCTGCATCTGGTGGTGTGTCTATTTAAGGGTCCTGATACCTGCGCACTTCGTGCGATCATTTAGGTAGCTCTGGTAAGGTATCTGGGTCAAACAACAAAGACAAAGCACACTTCAAGACAAAGGCAAAGACCCAGCCACTGTCTCCTTAAGATGCAAGCGAGAAAGTGAGAGAGAGAGAGAGAGAGAGAGTGGCACACTACAGTATCTCTTAAGTGTCTGTTAAAACACATAACATACAGTATAAATCCTCGGTAAGGGCAAATGCCCCGAGAGGATCAAGGTTTTATTTAAAAAAATAAAACGGCTTTAAGGAGTTGGCAGAGCTCTGTTTATTTTGTGTTTTCAGTTTTCTTTCATTTTCTTTTATGTTCCTTAATTAACAATCCCACGTTATCTTCAAATGGAAAGGTCTTCCTGCGAGTGTCATAAACTCCTATTTCATTGACCCCCTAAGAAGCCGTGCATTAGAGCGCTTATAGAATTAATACAGTACATCTCGTGGTGCGGCTCTCCAATCTGCTCCACGTAACAGGATGATAACACCCCCAAAAGAGTTAAGCGAGAATGCTTGACGAACATGAGGAAGCCCTAACAGTTTTAATTTCTGAAATGCGTGGGAATAATAAGCGCCTTGAGCGAATATTTGGGCAGCTTGAGGTGCACACCACTTCTGGGTTTCTATCTGGCTGCAAGTCAATTTTGGAGCCGACTCACGTCCCCGGATCAGTGGCGCAATTACTCCTTCTGGTGGGCGAACATCGACTACCTACTCTACAGCCATATGCGAGTGAGCCAGAGAAGTGTAATGCCTTTATCCTGCAATGCTGACTAATATTTGAGCTGCAACCTTCCCAGTTTCCAACTGAAAGAGCAAAGGTTCTATTTATGGTGTCTCTGCACACAGGCAGAGCACTAGAGTGGGCCACCGCAGTGTGTCAGCATCTTCTCTACTAGCATGCCACCATAAGTGCTTTCGTTGAAAAACTTGGGGTCACATTTAACACATCCGCATATGGCGAACAGTGTAGTGTTGCCCCTAATTTTCATTCATCGGGGGTTGGGGGGGGGTTCCGTAAGGTCCAGATTGACTCTCGGAAGTCGGCAGCCATCCGTGGGGGTGAGGGGCTTATTGTAACAACACTGGTCTCACGAGTACGTGAAATTACTCTGCACTGAACAGAAAGTGAAGATCCTGCTGCTTTGCATCCGAGTGTGTGTACATCTCCATCACTTTTTTTCTCTCTCTCTCATTTACAGTATTTTTCCTGCATCACACTGAAGAAAAAAGCAGTAAATTGTCCAGAACCATTGTCTCTGAGGTCTGTTTCTGAGGTCTGCCTCTGGCTTGTCAGCATATGTTACAATTTGCCCCATTTGCATGCCTATGTGTCCATATGTACATGTGTGTGTGTGTGCGTGTGTGTGTGTGTGAGATCTATGTGGTTGCTGATGTGACTTTTATTTCTTCCTTTTTTGTGTCAGACACTGCTGGTTAACACTGATCTCAGTCCAGTAGGTCTCGTGTTTTGTATTCTCACAGTAAAGCTGCATAAAATCTTCTGAAAAAAAAAAATACAAATAATAACTACAGGAACTTTTAAACTAATTCATATGACAGAATTTAACCTCCTACTAATATATAAATTCATCTTAAAGCAGCAGGTGAAAAGTCAAATAGCTTTGTTGACTGACATTACGAGGAACACAGATATGATAAATTGGTGCAATGTATACATTATAACACAATTATAATTTCTTTTGGTATTTGTTTACCTGCTGGACAACATGTGAGAACTACAGTTTAAATGTCTTCACACTTTGACCAGATGCCACGTGTTGTTTTGGTATTTATGTATATAACTGCTTTAACAAGAACTTTTATTTTACGCGTGAGAACTGCAGCTGAAATATCTCAACTAATGCTCCTCCTCAGATGTGTAACTTCCTCTAAACCTCTTACTGGCATCACATTTAATTCACTTTACACAGACTACAGAGGCTCAGCCTGTCAGTCACGTCCACACAGAGACGTTGCCATTTTATGTTTTAGTGAGTTTTTTTTATTTTTTATATATATATATATATCAGAGATGTTTCAGTGTTCTGCTGAGCAGGATGAGATTGTAGTTCTCTATGAGATTGCAGATGATGTTGAAGGTCACGACCCTGACACAGAGAAGGAAGACACTAATGCAGAGAAATGCTTAGAAGCACAACACACAGGTACAATATGTTCAAGTTTGCTTGGTCAAGATTGTTGTTAAATGCAGAAATGCAGTAATTCAGGCTTGTATGAGTGGAGATAATGGCGGATATCTGTGAGAATGTAGACACTGTGAGAGATAACTCTCTGTACTCAAGTTTTAAAGTTTCATAAATGAATAAATGAGTTGCTTGGTCTGTCTGTTGTGCTTCGATAAGCTTACTGATGCAGGGAGAGACAGTCAAACACAAGGTTACAGGAAGGTAGTAGCATCTAACACATTAATATCAGATCAATGAGGAAGAGAGGAAGAGAGTAGAATTAACTTATTTTATATGAAAAAAAAACACTTACTGTATACTTTCTGATTACAATGACAGTTCATCTCTATGTTACAGGGTCTGCCTGTGTTTTGAGCTTAGCCATGGATGTTCAATTTCAAATTTACGAATTTGCATGGATTTCTGCACCTTTATATAAAAATTATACTGCTAAGTTAAAAAAAAAAATAATGACATTTACAGCATTTGGCAGATGCTCTTATCCAGAATGAATTACAAAATTGCCTTGGAGTCTCTATTAAACACCTCGTCATGCTAATTCACTAGATCAGGGACAGAGAGTACCATGTCAGGTTCGTCCCCTAGTGGTTCGCAGCTGCAGTCACTTTGGATTTTGAGTCTTCATGCAAATGAGCTGTGGTGGAATCATGCTTTATGTTATGGCTGATCAACATGTACACGAGTATGAAGAACGTGTTTTCAGTGTTTTCAAAACTCAAAAAAAGTTTCTGTAAATCAAGGAAAAATTCTTTGTAATTTTTCTTAAGCAGTCATCATGGTGCAGAGGGAGAAAAGTTGGCGTGATTCAGATCTGCATGTCAGTTCATTTAAAACCAGCCCAAAGCCCCGCCCATTACTGCATGTATTTAGTGATGACTGGAAAAAGTTACTGAGAAGTACCTGCTGAAGGGCTTTGATATTAATGAGACTAAACTGTAAATGCTACTGTAGGTTTATATTTGAAGAGACTGAAACATTTTATATGTTGTGTCCATTCATCCACAGCATGGAGTAGGTGTTACAGACTGACTGCAGTGTGTCTGGTGCTGCTGTGTGTTTTCCTGCTGACTGCCGTCACACTGCTGTGGATCAAATACAACATCCTGTATACAGAATACAACCAGCTACAGAACAGAGATGACACCCAGATAATTTGTATACAGGAAATTCGTAATTGACATACAGAGAATTTATAATTTCTTGCGAGTCAATTAAATGTCCTCAGTGAAAATTCAGATTTTAACTCACATCCTCTCAGATGTTCCTCCTTACTTATAATCCTCACTCGTAGGAAACTGTGCAAGGAGTAAGAAAGATTGAATGCATACTTTCTCATTAATGTGAATTAATTAATAAGCATGCGTGTATTGGTTACCATTATCTGTACAGTAATTAACTCTTAAGCAGTCTTACTTATTTCTCCTGGACAACAAATAGCAAACTTTGGCTGTATTGTAACCCCTGATTAATTACTGATGCAAAATAGAGTTGAAATGTTTATCACTGTTACTTTTGATGTTGTGGAATGTTCTGAGAGTTTTATATAAAATAATTTAAT
This sequence comes from Clarias laeviceps, assembly GCA_030014305.1. Lineage (NCBI taxonomy): Eukaryota > Metazoa > Chordata > Actinopteri > Siluriformes > Clariidae > Clarias > Clarias laeviceps. Next base: position 5,446,563 of record JAQMYJ010000013.1, on the reverse strand, counting down.
TCTACACTCTTCCTCTCTTCCTCATGAATTTGATATTAACATGTTAATATATCCCAGGCTACTACATTCCTGTCTGCTCTTGGATCTGATATTAACATGCTAACTTTCCGACACTCTCTCATTATCTCTCTTTCTTTCTCTCTCTCTTTCCTTGAGCTGAGAACACTTCTTGGTTTGTCTCTGGATGGGCATCTGTACAACTGCCACTCTTTATTCTTGAGGATTTCACCAGGACATGTTAAAATAATTTATGTTCTTTGTAGTAACAGAAGTACATGACACCAGACCTTTGGCTAAACATATAAAAACTCTATTTATTAACAGCAAAAGATAGAGTCAAACATGTGTTTGCATGTTTGACTGTGTCTTCCCTGGTTTCAAACTTATAGCAGGACAGCAGACAGACCAAGCAACTTGTTTCGTAATCTTCAAAACTTTAAAACATTTTCATCTACAGAATGACATTAGTTCTTGTTATCACTTTAGTTCTAGCAGATACACAATATGGCCAAACATTTGTTTGCATTATTAAATCCTCCACTTTTCAGGAAAAAACAAAACAAAACTCCTCACTAGTTTTGGGGCATGGCAGTTAGCACTGGCACCTTGCACCTCCAGGTCCTTGTGTTGACCTACTAGGGTCTTGTCAATGGGAATACAGTGGGACTTCGGATTGTGAGAAACGTGGTTTGCGAATGCCCTGCAAGATGAGCAGAATTTTTTATAAATTTTGACTTGAAAAATGAGCAAGTCTTGGTTTATAAATACCGAGTATCATGTAGAACGCATGGGCTTCTTGTTTTGACGCAGCGCGTGACGTGATCACAACTGAGTCAATGGCTTTTCTCTCGCGCGTGGTGCAGAATTGTGGGTAATCATCTCCCTTGCTCCGTCTTAGTGCGCGTCTCTCAATGGTATAATCAACATCCTGTTTATCATAACAATGTGGCCACGCATAAAACATCTTTTATTTTGTGTTTGTATGTGTGTGCACGCGTGAAAGTCGTCCTTTATTATAGCGCATGTGTGTAAAGCAAAAGCAAGTCTCATTAGAGAGGTTTAAGATCCATTTTTTCTCTCTCTGTGTCAGCCTGCTCTGCACTCTGTGTGTGTGCGCGCACATGCATCATTGGACAGCATGCTCCTTCCCTCCTCCTCTCGCCTTCACACAAACACACACACACACACACACACACACACGCACACTGGAAACCCTTTTCCGTCAATATTTTTTTCAAAGTTAAAGTGCAGGTTAATTTGTATTTATTTTTACTTTAAAGAAGTGATTTCCAATAGTGTGCGCTCACTCAAGCATCAATAGCGATGTTCCTTGTTAATTTTCCCAATAAAACAGTGTTTCTGTTAATGTGTATGTGTGTGTGTGTGTGTGTGTAAGAAACGCAAATAAGGGAGGAGGAAGGGTTATTGTGTAAGACGAGAAGAAAAAGAGGGGAGGGTGTCATTCTTCTCTCCTCTTATTTTAGCTTCACACACACACACACACACACACACACACACACACACACACACAAAATTACACAGCACCTGCGTGCACAAACACACACACACACACACACACACACACACACACACTAATGGAAAAAATTATGTCAGGATTTATTTTTACTTTTTTCAAAGGTAAAGTGCAGGTTAACTTGTTTTATTTTTACTTTATATTTCGTGTTAATAATTTTTTTGGGCTGTGGAACAAATTTGAGTTTCCATTATTTCTTATGGGGAAATTTGCTTTGATTTACGAGTGTGTTTTTATATATGGCCTCCATGGTCTCTAGTTTAACTGCAGAGGTTCCTGGATGGATAGAGTTGAGGTTGGGCAAGAAGGTCCAGCAAGAGTTTGGTGTTCCTGTTCATTAAAAGGTGCTCAGTGTAAAGATTTTATAAGAAATTAAAATTTGAGGGTGTTCAAGTCGAACCAGGACTTTTGATTGTGCAGAACAACAAAACACTGTTATGTACATTTAACTACCTTTATTGCTTAATCCCCTGCTACACTAATGCACATATCCCAGTGTTTCACTAGTGCTTGGATACCATCAAGGTAGAAATGTTTCTCATTATGCCCGAGCCATGATAGGCAGACTACCTGCTTCATGTCTGAAACACTGGACTTCACACATAGTACATACTCAGCCTGTCAAACAGAGATGCAGTAGTATCATGTTTTCATGAGTATTTTATAGATTAAAGGATGTTCCAGAGTTCTTCTCTGGAACAAGAGGCCATGTTAGTAGTTCTCTATGAGAACGCAGATAATGTTGAAGGTCACAACCCCAACACTGAGAAGAAAAATGCTGACTTAGTGAGACGCCTAGAAGCACAACAGACAGGTACAAAATGTTTAAGTTTGCACACCTAAATGTTTTTAATATGCAGAGGTATTTGCAGGGATAATTAATTATTTTGCATATTACAGTGGGATATTACAGTCGAGATTATGGTGGATATCTGTGAGAATGTAGACAATGTTGGAGAGGGAAGGAAGCATCATTGTCTCCTCATGTTAATTGATTAAAAGTACCATTTAAAAAGGTAAAAATATTTTTTTTGTTATTTTCATTAATTAAATAATCTGAAAAATATACAGAAATCAAGTCAAAATCAAGCCTAATTGGATTGTGATCTGGGAAATTTGGGGGCTGCTGTAGGTCTATGGCGCACTGGGGAGAACAAGAAAACTTGAACCTGGATCCTGGGGGTACAAAGTGACAGTGCTAACCACTAAGCCATCGTGCTGATATTAAATACAATATTAAATAATAATTGTATCTCAGTGTTTTGTCAGAGTAAACTCAGTAATCAGGCAGAGACACAAAATGCACAGAGGCTGTTCATGTCTTTTACTGTATTCCATTACTGCTGTGTAGATCTGTGATGATCAAATCAGTATCATTGAGACTAATCATGTTGGTATAAAATGTATTTGTTGCACTGCAGAGATTTTTTAGATGATTCTATGTGAAATAATCATGAGGAGTATTTAGATATATTTGTAATTAACATATATATTTTTTAAACTTGCATATAATGTTCTGGCACGTCTGTGAAATAAGTTATTTCCTCTAATTACTTACATTATGTTTTACTGCACAAAAAATTCCAATGAACTCATACTATTGGTATGTGTACGGATGGCAAATAAAATCTATTGCACCTTGAATCTTGAATGTTATAGCATCTAATGTATGCATAAACAGATGTTCCCTCAAGAGTCCCTCATTTCTTCTCTCTTAAGTTAAAAATAGAAAGCACAAAGTTCTTTGTCCTGAAGGGTTTTATGAGTAAAATTTATTGTTAAATAGTAAATATTGAATGAATGGCTTGCCCACCTTTCTTTCCTGTGTGTGATGAAGTACAAATTATAAAAAAAAGAATTTTGATTGACAATCGCTGACTGTGCAGCATTTACTGTCTTTCATTTCTACAGTACGCAGGAGATCTCACTGTCTGGTCAACTGCCAGGGTTACTCCATTACTATCTCTTCACAGATGCTATTTGCGTAACAATACTTGTACCTCATGGCGATTTTATGGTACTGCTGGTTAACAGTGACTCTGGTAACCAAACTGTTCTTCTAAGTCCTAACATTGAAGAAACACAGAAAATTCTTACATTAGACAGTACATACCAAAATTCCATACCATACTCATTCCAGTGATCAATGGATGACTTTTTACGGCACAATCTCCCCATCAAATTTAGATGTCTCTGGACCGAAGAGTGGATCTAGTTTACATATTGGCTTTTCTTACTGAATTATTGTAGTATTACTTATAAATCTCATTTAAGATCCATATGAACATCCACTGTTAGAGTGATTCACAATGCAATGTTTGACTGTTGGTATGATGTTCTTGTTATGAAATACTGTATTAGCTTTATGTCAGATGTAACGGAACACACACCTTCCAACTTTTGTCTCACCAGTCCACAGAATATTTGCCCAAAAGTCTTAAGGATAATCAAGATGTTTTTTACTTTTTTTGGCAAATGTGAGACGAGCCTTTGTGTTCCTTTTGGTCAGCAGTGGATTTTGTCTTGGAACGTTCTAATGGATGAAATTTTTTGCCCAGTCTATTGCTTATTGTGAATGACCTTTACTGAGGAAAGTGAGGCCTGCAGTTGTTTAGATGTTGTTCTGGGTTCTTTTATGAGTTCTTGGATGAGTCATCATTGTGCTCTTGGATTAATTTTGGTACCTCTGATATAGTTGATTAAAGTATTACAGTTCCTGTCCATGTGTATATTTATTAATTGATGTATACTTTTTTAATATTAATAAGTTTATTAACTACATTAGTTAATGCAGTTTCTTAAATATAGTATCAATTATGCATTATATATTTCAATGGGATGCAAGGAGTTATACATTCTTACCGGTGAAGAGAATAAACCATGGAGGTTATGGACAGTCCTGTAGATCTGTTTCTCTTTACATTTCCACTGAAAATTATTTTTCCATGTAACATTAAACATATTTATTTTTAACTATTACAAATTATAATGTGGTTGACGTGTAGAAAAAGGGAAAAAAATCTTCAAATACTTGAAACACAAATTTGCATAAAAATTTAATTTATTGTATTCTTTTCCCCTGTTGTTCCAGTTTTGTTTTAGGTGTTTGTATCTCCCTCATTTTGTTACCCATTTCTTAGTTACCCCCTGATTTACCTTTTGTGTCTGTGACTTGAACCGTTCTATGGAAGAGAAATAAATATCAGTGTATTGTGCACTTAATAAAATCCATGTTAAATATTTAAAATTTCTCCGCAGCTGCTGTTCCAGTTTTCACTGGGACAATAGGCTGTACAGTCAGCTATGCATTTGAACATGCATTGGACTCTACAGTGTTCCTAGGGTTTGGAAACAAAATTTGTGTAAAGTGCCTATTATAGTTTTAAAGTGTTAATAGGACCTTTATATGGTGATCTGTTTGCTTTTCTGAATAACATCCTCTGTCCACCACACAAAAATCACTTCTGTATGATACGGACTTCCCCTTTTCATAGCACTACTTCATTAAAAGTTTGTAATTGTTACAAGGACAATCAGTGTGTCACATAGTGGACAGAAGACGAGTACCACCATATTCAATATTTTTTGTGAATTAAATTGTTTTAATTTATAAGAGATGTCTCAAAATATTCAATATGTGAGCTATACTAAGGACAAACAAGAGCGCATCGAGAGGGTGGTGGAAATCTACAAGAACGCATACGTTGAAGATCACAATGCCATGATTAAGGCGGAGGATACCGACATGAAGACTCAACACACTGGTACATATAAAACTAATAAAAACATAAAAAATAATATATACTACTAGTCAAGAAGATACACCATTGTTAAGCTGTAGGAATCTAGAAAAAGCAATATTACTACTTATGCTCTGTAAAGACTTCATAACAGCTCTAATCAGAGTAAATTGATGTTTTTTGAGGTTGGTAACTCTAAAGGATTCTCTGCAGCAGCGGTAAGTTTTGGCCTTGCTTTCCTGGGATGGTCTTCATGAGAGGCAGTTTCATTATGGTGCTTCATTGGTTTTTGTAAATGCACTTGACAATACTGTTTTTGCAATAACTATTCCAGAAGAGCTGACCTTGGTATCTTTAAATCACAACTGACTCTTGTTGTTACTAGTGATGTGTTGGTCGCGAACGATATGGCTCTTAAAGCTGGCTCTGTGAAGTAAACTCCCGGTGGTGGCTCCTGTCTGGAAGCTAGTTTTCCTTTTTCTTTTCTTTCTGCCACATGTGATAGTTCAACTACATGTCATGATGTGTGGTGGTGGTGTGTGTGTCTGCACTGAGCAGAAGGGGGAGGGTGGGGTTACAGACACAGCAAACAGAGAGACAAAGAGAGGAAGAGGAGGCAGGGTTAAGAGACAACAGACGATACACAGACGAGACACTGGAAAAGGTGCGGGAACAGCAGGAAACGCAGTCAAATTTGGATGTATTTCATTGTAACTAGTTTATAAAGTTTATAAATAAAATTCATACAATCAGAGATTGGACCTTTTTGTCTAACTGAGACAGGTCTTTGATTTTGTACTTTATAATTTATTGTTTGTAGCACTCTGCTCCATGTTGAGTATAATAAGCCATATAAATAATAAACATTTGATATAATGTATGTTTTTTTTTTTTACACTAGTAAGTAAGTTTTACATTATTTTTGATAATAAATTAATTCAAGCCACAAAATATGAGAAGCCACTTGGGAGCCAAAAGGTTCTCTAAAAAGAGCTGGGATTCCCATCACTAGTTAATTAATTACCTGCCATATATGTTATTTTATAGTTTTGAAAAGGAAAACATAATATTGTGGTAGAATGTAGAAAAGAAAGCTAAACTTGTGTCCAAACTTTCCACTGGTACTGTATATATAATTTAATCAGCCATGCATACTTACATATAATGTACATAAACACAAAACCTTTGATCCATTGTAGTTCTGAGATCTAAAAAAATGTGTTTCAGAAGGAAAGAAAGTGTTGATTAATTTTATATAACAGAAGTTTGTATCAATTGTTGTAATATTGTATCGTTTCTGTAGTAACAATTGACACGAGGACTTTCACCTGGTAACTCCACTCTGCTATTGATTATGTTACTACAAGTATAACACCATGCTCTCAAGTGTTCTACAGTAAATCTGTCTCTGTGTCCATAGTCTCTCTAGAAGAAAACAAGAAGGTGAGCAGATGTTACACATTGACAGTAGTGTGGGTGATTCTGCTGTGTATTCTCTTTCTGGCTGCGCTCGCAGTCTTGTGGATCACATTCAGTAACATGACTACAGAAAACAACCAGCTACAGATCAGTAACAATAACCTGATGAACCAAAGAGACCAGCTACAGATCAACAACAACAACCTCATTAAACAAAAAGACCAGCTAGAGGAGGAGAATGATGAACTTCAGAAAAAAATTACACTTATAGGTGAGCAAATACTTTAAAGCTTCAGACAATACAATTAAATTAGGAGCAAGACACCTTAAGGCCAATAAATATACATTTGCTACATTTCATGGCTTGATGCTTTTTGTGATTACTATACTATTAAATTAATAAAATCAATTATAATGCAGCAATATGGAATTGTGTAATAGGGAGAAAAAAATGAATTAAAAAGATATGCAGTTAATAACCATTGTGATAAATTTGTCCTCTTCATAATGCTGCATCTTTTGTACCTTAAATTCTTATGTTGCTACTGTACGTTAATTATTAAAATGCATTTGTCTAATAATGTGCTCAGATGCATATGCCACTCTTGGATGGAGCTACTTCAACTCTAGTTTCTACTACATCTCTACTAAATGGAGGACCTGGAATGGCAGTAGACAGGACTGTCTACATAGAGGGGCAGACCTTGTTATCATAAACAGCACGGATGAAGCGGTGTGTGTGTGTGTGTGTGTGTGTGAGTGAGAGAGAGAAATATCAAGCCTATATATATATATATATATA
>JAQMYJ010000013.1:5360740-5371871 GCA_030014305.1 Clarias laeviceps | reverse complement strand
ATCGTCTAAAGAGCGGATCAGGGTCGTTTTAATTCATTTATGTCTTAAATACGTAGGCTAAGCGTCGTTCTAACATCTGGCACGGACGTCTCGGCGACATCTGTCAGATGAGCAAACGCCCTCTGCCAGACATCTGCCAGATGAAAAAGATGACGTCGCATAGACGTCTCCGCGACGTGTGTGTGCTATCTGGGTATTTACCACACAGTAACGACTTCCATTTTTCTTTGTAGCAATGTAACAATCGGATAATTTAATTACCGGGTTACACTAACATGGGAACTTTAATCTAGTCCCTGGTGAAGTGTTAGTTATCATTGCCAGTTATTTAGACAATAAAATCTGCATATTAAGGTATCATTAGTAAATCTGACAATAAATCTGTACAGCTATGTAAGCTGCATATTGACTACTCTAAAGTATTTACAATTGTTATGAATTGTTACAATTGTTTTTTTTTTCCATGCTGTCACTTTCCCCACGTGTTCATGTTTTCCCTAGCCTATCATGTGCCCTCTACCATGCCCCCGTTTCCGCCCCATTCCGCTTCTTCTTCTGACCACGGCTCTTGTTTTGGACTTTGGCTCTGATGCCTCGCTGTCCCCGTTTTTTGATCCTTGCTTCTGTTTTTGACCACGCCCTTGACTAACATTGCAATTATTCATCTGCTCTTGTTCATCATTCACTTGTTCTGCTCTGCTGTGTGACAGAATAATCCAGCCAGCGATATGAATCCAGCAGATTTCAAGGCGCACTTCTCGGAGCACACCAGCAGGAGCTGCTTAGCACCAAGCTAGCCCTTGCTGACGTTACAACCCTGCTCCAATGGCTCCAGTTCTCTCCGGTGCAAGGCGGGGACTCCTACATACAACACAAACCACGTCTCTCCGCCCCACCCCCACCTATAAAGGAGATCCAGGCACCTGTCGCTCCTTTCTCTCTCAGTGCTTATGGATTTTTGAGCTGCAGACCTCCACCTTTACCTCAAAATGCTCCAAGGTGGCGTGTGTGAGGATGGGCCCAAGAGTGGAGCAATGCACTCTGGGATGCCCACATCCCTTTCTGCTCAAACTTTGAGTACTTCTCTAAGGAAATGAGGAGGGTGTTTGACTGCTCATGTGATGTTAGAGAGGCAGGAAGCAAACTATTGAAACTCCGCCAAGGTTCTCACTAAGCCTACGACTATGCCATAGAATTCCAGACTCTGGCTCTCTCAAGTGGGTGGAATGATCAAGCACTGAGCAATGTGTTCTTTAAGGGACTGTCAGAAGAACTCCAGAGAACTCCTCTCCTTGCTCCAAGAGCTCATGGATTTGCCCAGCTGAGTGGATTCAAGTCTTCATCTTCAAAAATCAGCCAGGACATCACCACTCAAAGTCACGCCGAGACCCCCGTCACCATGAGCATGCGAACAGGAAGAACCTATACAATTGGGCAGGAACCACATCTCCTCTGAGGAGCAACGCTGTGGCTGAGTGGAGAAGGCTTGTTTCTACTGTACAACGGAAAGTCTGGTCACCAACTCAAGAATTATCCAGTAAAGAGGTGAAGCCCTCTAGTTCAGTGGGGAGTACTAGAAGGTGCGACAAAAAAAAAAATCCCTGACCAGCGTCGGCTACACCCCATTTTCCTCATCCACAAGCAACAGTCCCACCTGGTGCAGGCATTAATCAACTCGGGCTCAGACCATAATCTTATCAATACAGCTTCAGCCAAGGCCCTGGAAATTCCCTCACTGCCCTTGGAGACCCACCTCAAGGTCCAAGCCATCGACGGTAGCCCGCTTCCCTTTACCACTCACAGAAGCCCTGTTCTAAACATGAGGACAATCATTCTGAGCAGTCCTCGCTATTCATCATGGAAGGATCCCAGGACATGGTCATCCTGGGCCTGCCTTGGTTAATCTTCCAGAACCCACACAACGATTGGGCTAGGAACACAATCACAGCCTGGAGCCCAATCCTGTTGCTATGGACGAATCGCCAGGTCTCACCCACATACCCACAGAATATCACAACCTTAAGGCGGTGTTTAGCAAATCCCATGCTGTTTGGATTGATGGTTTCGATGAATCAGATTAAGATATTAAGATTAATACAGTGAAACCTTGAATTACAAGTAACCCTATTTGCAAGCGTTCCACAAGACGAGCAAAAAGGTTCAATACATTTTGACTTCATAAATTAATGAGTTTTGATATACGAGTACGAAGTATCATGTGGCACGCATGCATGTAGGGCTCTGTGTTTGTGTGAGCTTGCTCACGCAGGGCTGTGTGTGTGTGTGTGTGTGTGTGTGTGTGTGAGTGGGCTCGCTAGCGTTGGGCTGTATGTATGTATGTGTGTGTGTGTGTGTGTGTGTGTGTGTGTATGTGTCCTCACTCACGTGGGGCTGTGTGTGTGTGTGTGTGTGTGTGTGTCCTCACTCACGTGGGGCTGTGTGTGTGTGTGTGTGTGTGTGTGTGTTTGTGTGCGCTTGCTTGCTCGCTCGCTTGCACGGGCTATGTTTGTCATGATTCTTTTTAAAAGTAAAGTGCAAATTAATTTATTTTATTTTTAATTCATATTTTGTCTTAATTATTAATACAGAGACTGAACAGGAGTGAACTCAATTGCAGACATACAGCTTTATTAAAGAAAATGCACAAAGGAGTTTCAGTGTAAGGCGCAGTAGGAGCAGAGAGGAGAGAGGCTATACGTGTGAGTGAGCAGGATGAATGGGGGAATCCCCTTTGACAAAAGAGGAGGTGGGTCAATGATGTGTAGGGAAGTCCACGAGAATCTGGCAGAGAGTCAATGCCTGAGCATGCCAGCGAAAAACACTCTTGTCCAATGTCCGCGAATGTGAAAGTGCTCACAAGCCCACACACACAGATTGGGAGGAATAGTGCAAATCAAGGTAGAAGGATGATGTTGAATCATGGATTAAATCCATGAGTGCAATCCAAGTTCAAAGTTGATAAGCACGCGAGGTAGGCTTATCCAAACGAGAAAAATTCAGAGGTCAAAAAACAAAAATGAAATCCAGGAACAGGCAATCAATTTGGTCAAAGCACAGATACAGGGCACTAGGGAAAATAACAAATGAAAGGGGCGAGAGGCACACAAGTGAGATACTGAGGCACTGAAATGAATTCTAGGCACCCTTTTAAAGGCAGGGGTGGATTGCTGATGGGTTATAGGTGCGCGGAGGTAATTAGTTAGGGAGGTGGAATTTCCTTAGGTAAAATCATGATCTGGATGTTCATGACTGATCTGGCTGGCTCGTGACAGCCCCACATCATGCTGGCTATGATGGGCCAATTCAATTTGCATTCTCATAAGCGTGTTTTAAAAAAGCCTTTTTTTTTTTTTTTAAAAGACTGATTGTGATCAAGTCTATAAGTTATCGCAAGCTCAGCCAAATGCACCTGTGGAATCCCAATTTGTTTAGTAGTGTTTACGTGATGTGTGCACAAACAGACAAGCAAAATTTCAAAACATCTTGATGTGCTCTATTACTCATCTTACGTCCCCGCAAATGATTTTTTCGCACATATCTTTAATGTACAGACACACCAAGTTCACAGTTTTAACAACCTACGATAGTAAAAAAAAAATAAACTGTATGTTTTACTTTTTCTATTTTCATGTCACTGAAATGTAAGCAGATTTACTGTACTAATACTGTACAAATGTTTTACGGGAGCCAGTGTGATAAATAAAAGGTAGAAAAAGTAATAAAGACAGCAGTGTTGTATAAAGTACGTCAATGTGTTGTTGTTGCATTCTGGGCATGTTTCCATATGACAGCAATGATTTTTTAAATTGCCGTAGTAGCAATAATAATAATAAGTATAATAATAATAATAATAATTAAATAATAATAGTAATAATAATAATAGTTGTAGAAGAGTCATAACCCTTAAGCCTATATGTTTATTAGAGGACTAAGGGAATTGTGGGTGTCTCAAATTATGGCTCTAGCACCCAAACTTACCCAAATGTTATAAAACAAAAATCACTGGTTTTATCAGCTTACTAATAAACATAGTCCCACACCATGGATAACTCAAAACTTTTTATTAATAGAACTCAACAGATTCATGCTTTTAAGAAGTTTCTCAGATGACTGTAATTTCTCTAGACAACAGACTCCAGACAACTCACTGATCTCACACTATGAAACATTATGAAGCAGAAATGGATTGCCCTTTCTAGATCTTAACATTAGACAATATTCATTTTACATGACATAACCTGAGAATACAAGAACAATGACTAACTGTATACATATAATAATAATTCTTCAGTACTTTTCTCTAAGTACTGAAAAGCAACTTTTGTTCACATATCCATAAGATCTTGTGTGAACATGGCTTGTCATTCCATTTCCTCCAGTTTTGTAAACCCACAACCTCAGCACAGTCCTCATCACCTGCATTATTTGGTTCACCATCACCCCAGTAGCTGAAACAAAGAGAATTGAAATGAGACTCAGATCAGAAATAGACTTAGATAAAATAGATATTTGGAAAGAGAATTGATTTCAGTTTCTTACGCAGTGGTCAGTCGTGTACCATCCACCCATTTCCACTCTCCCTCTCTGTCTCTGTCACTGAGACCAATCCATGCGCGCCTGATGCCGAGCAGTTTCAGGATAAACTCCTGCAAATGACAACACAAAATCAAAATATATGTGGGATGGATCTCACTCTCTCTCTCTCTCTCTCTCTTTCTCTCTCTCTCTCACACACACAAACACACACACACACACACACACACACACACACACACCTGTTCCTCTCTGCTGTTTATGATCACCAGGTCTGATCCTTTACTTCTGCAGTCCTGTCTGCTCTCACTCCAGGTTTTTGTCTCAGTAGAGATCAAGTAAAACGTAGAGCCAGAATATGTCCATCCCACTTTTATATGTGAATTTGATCAGAAAGTAGGACACATCATCTTTAGTGTACTTCCATATAAAGCAATGATATTGTATTTTAAGAAGAATGACATTTTGTTCTTTTATCCATTTTATTTATGACTGTTACAGAGCGCTGGCATTAGATACTTCTTCATTAAGTGCTAAATGCACATGTTCTCACAGTGATAAAAGACATTTTTCTTTGTTAAATAATCACTTTTTTACCTGGTTATTATTGTTCCACAGGAACAAGAACGTGTTAGACAGTTATATTAATCAATACGTTCTAACCAAATCAACAGTAAAAAGTTTTAAATTCATGCATACTCTTTGCAATTACTTACAGTAATTGACTTCTCACCTGCAGCATCCAACTTCCTCTGAAAGCCACCTTTTTCCATCTGTAACGCATCACGCTGGTTCTTCATGTCATCATAACTAGCTTGTAAAATTACCATTTTGTTTGAAAGTTCCTTCAGTTTGGCTTCTTGTTGATCTTTCTTTCTATTCAGGTCGTAATTAGTAGACTGCATCTGGTCTCTCTCTATAGTCAGGTTGTTGTATCTTGTCTGTAACTGGTCTCCCTTTATAGTCAGGTTTTGGTATCTTGTCTGTAACTGGTATCTCTCTATAGTCAGGTTGTTGTATCTTGTCTGTAACTGGTCTCCCTTTATAGTCAGGTTTTTGTATCTGGCCTGTAACTGGTCTCTCTCTATAGTCAGGTTGTTGTATCTGGCCTGTAACTGGTCTCTCTCTTTAGTCAGGTTGATGTATCTTGTCTGTAACTGGTCTCTTTTTATAGTCAGGTTTTGGTATCTTGCCTGTAACTGATCTCTCTCTTTAGTCAGGTTGATGTGTCTGGTCTGTTGGTTGTTTTCTGTATTTAGTAATTTGATCCCGAGTACTGTAATTGCAGTCAGCAGGAGAAGCACCACACACACCGCAGTCACTCTGTAACACGCACCGTTGAGTCCTATGACACAGAGAATTTTAATGACATTATATTTACTCAACCTCTCTTCCGTGCTGCATCATTTAAAATGGAATGATGAATAGAAAATAAATAGATTTTAAAAAATGACAGGAGGAGAAAACCAAAAAAAAAAAGAACAATCAAAAAGGAATGCTGTGAAGAAATCTGAAGTAAAAGAGAGAAATGCTGGATAAAATATCACATTTCACCTGAAAATCAAAATGCTGGTGTGTGTTTGACTGTGTGCATACCCAAGATTTTCCTGATCCTGTAAATGCTCCGGTCATCTTCTGCTATTCCATTCCTCTTTCTATTATAAAAATCAGTTAGTATGTCCCTACTGTCCTGACAATCAAACGTATTCTCAGTAGTATAACTTGAATTGACATATGTGTCCACTCCAGTCTCCATTTTGCCTTAATTGGGAATTCGTTTTTGTTTGTATATTTCCTGTTAGCTTTGACCCACGCATCAGTCTTTCTAACTGCCTCAGAACTTTTAAGTCAGTCAGTCTGTCTATAGACCTATTTAAGTTTTGTTTCTCTGAATGAGGAAATCATGATGCTTTTTGTATGAAGCAAATTGCAGAGTCAGTAAAAACAAAGTGACCCGAGGACATAGACTCTGAATGAACATCTGTACAGTGTCCTTAACAGTTCATTTAAAAAAAGCAGTTATATGATACTGGGTTGGGGGTTAAAAAGTCACAGAATGTTTATAGTATTTAGTATTTATCTAAAATGCAGCAAAATGTAGCATAATATTAACACTGATATACAGTATAATGCACAAGTTATTTAAAAGTACAAATTAAAACAAGTGCTGAGTGCTGTTACAAAAACAATATGATAAAGCGATATGACATGTCTGTCACCTAGTTACTAGTATCTATATGTAGAACATTTTAACAATGCTTTTTTTTCATTATTTTTTTTTAAATCCCTGCCATTTTTTTGATTGTGGGGAAGCGCTGTATCTATTATCAAGTATGCCTACTGATTTAAAACATAATTATTTATGAGTATGGAAAATGTTTTCACAGGGATAACTGAGGGGTACAATGCATTTTGATGAATGTGCACTTCAATATCCTATGAGGCTGCATGTAATTTGCATGGGTAAGCACATACTTTGTGGAACAGATCACAGGCACACACTTTCATATGTGTTGCAATTACCAGTCACAAATTTGACATTTTTTTGCAACAGGAATCGCTGAGTTCATTAACCTCTAATGCAGACATCTCCTCCTCTATTTCCCCCCCAATCATCCACTGTAAATACAAAACACCCTAAACACTATTGGTTGAGCCAAACAAAATTAAATCAAGCTTCCTGAATTGCTTGTTGACATGGTCATTTGATCTTCTGTGCACTTTGTGCCACTTGATTAAAAATATGAAAGAGTAAATCCCTATTCGACCCACCTATCAGTCTTCCTAACTGCCACATAACGTTTAAATCATTCAAGCTACTAATTACAACGTTTTCAATTTTCATAGCTGACTCGTGTGTTTTGTAACAATATTTCCATCTCACAAATACAAACTACAAGAAAGTCACATGGATAATCAGCCCAGGTCGACATGTTAGATTTAGCTTGGCTATATCCTGTTATAACACAGTCCTCATTGCCTCTATAATCGTTGGGTTCTTTTTACCACCAGAACTGGGTGCCGGGAGGGAGTCTCGCCCGGGGAGCAATTCAGTGTAGAACCGCCACTGACCCAGATGCAGCCCACATTGTGGGTGGGGATTTTAACAAAGCTAATCTGAAGATAGTGTTGCCGAGCTTTCAACAACATATGCTACACTCATCATTATGAAGAACAGTTATAAAGCCATGTCCTTACCAGCTTTTGGAAAATCAGGCCATGCCACCATTTTTCTTATACCGGAATATAAACAGAGAATAATACAGGAAGTGCCAATCATCAGAAAGGTCAGATGCTGGACTGACCAATCTGAAGCTATTCTGCAGTCAGCACTTAATGATGTTGACTGGGACATGTTCTGGGTCAGCTCTGATGATGTCAGCGTGTTTTACGGAAGTAGTGATGTACTTTATTGCTAAGATAACTGATGATATTGTACTCATGGTGTTTGTTAAAGTCAGAGAGTTGAGATGCACATTTAATTTTATAGTGAGTTGGGCAGCTGTGGTTTTATGTTTTTTGGATACAACCAGGTTAGCACCCGGACATCCCTTACAGACAGCTTCCTCTTGCACCCACAGTTACTCCTGTTGGAAGTGGTTTGTCTTTCTTTGTGGTATGCTGACACTACCTTGCATACCATGGCTCTTGATACAACACAAAGACTTATTGTCTTGGTCACAGATGCGCCAATGAGACGCACATAAACAATTTGTCCTGTTTTGAACTCTGATATGTCACCCATAATGTTGTTTGCATTTCAATATTTTTAGCAAAACTGTGCTATTACTCTGATAATTAAACCTTCACACTGTGCTCTTACTGGTGGAATGTGCAATCAATGAAGATTGGCCACCGAGCTGGTCAAATTTAGCCATGAAACATCCAACATTAGCCAGTGTTTCAGTTTCATTGTCCAACCCTTGTTTATATACACACTATATTACCAAAAGTACTTGCTCGCCTGCCTTCACACGCATATGAACTTGAGTAACATCCAATTCTTAATCCATAGGGTTTAATATGATTTTGGCCTACCCTTTGTAGCTCAACTTTTCTTGGAAGACTTTTCACAAAGTTTAGTAGTGTGTTTATGGGAATTTTCAACATTCTTCCTGAAGCGTATTTGTGAGGTCAGACACTGATGTTGGTCGAGAAGGCCTGACTAGCAGTATCCGCCCTAATTTATCCCAAAGGTTTTGTATCAGGTTGAGGTTAGGACTCTGTGCCAGGCCAGTCAAGTTGTTCCACACCAAACTCGCTCATCCATGTCTTTATAGACTTTTATTTGTGCACTGGTGTGCAGTCATGTTGGAACTGGTGTGTGGTTGTTTTTTTGGAGTTGGGCTCGGTCCCTTACTTTCAGGAAACGAGAACTCTTAATGCTTCAAGTATACCAAGACATTTCAGACAATTTTATTCTCCCAACTTTGTGGGAACAGTTTGGGATGGCCACTTCCTGTTTCAACATTACTGTGTACCAGTGCACAAAGCAAGGTCCATAAAGACATGGATGAGTGAGTTTGGAGTGGAAGAACTGGCCTGCACAGAGCCCTGACCTTGTACGTAATTCCTTCCCTTTTTTGTCTGTGGAGAAGTGTCTAATGTCAAATATGTACTATTATTTAAAGCAAAATTGTTTGTGAGTGTAAAAAGGTTATCACATAGAACTGTATTTGACATTTCTTCTAACAGGAATCACTAGTTCAGTAACTTTTAATGCAAACATCTCCAGTTCTCTTTTATACCCAATCATGCATTGTAAACACAAAACACAATAAGCACTATTGTTTGTGCCAAACATGATAAAATCAAACTTCCTGAGCTAGTTGACATTTGATCCTTTGTACATATTATGGAAAATTGAAAGTTAGTGCACTATATATGGTGTACAAGTAGTGCCCTTGAACAGGGGTTAGAGATAGTTTAGTGGCAATTCAGAAACTTAAAAGCAACTTAGAAGGTACAAATCAAGAGACAAACTGTGTTTTAAAATAAAATAATGTTATCAGATACAGTTTCTTGCTGAAAGTGCTACTGTGACTAGTTTTATATGTGGTTTTGGACTGGTAGTATGTACTGTAAGCTATGTTTGTTTTGGATGGTCCAGCGCGAGTCTATGGCGGACAGACATCATGTGCAAAAGGCCTTTATATAATTAAAAAGCACTTTTTTCACTCTTCAAAAACAGGCTCTATTTAAGAATATAATTATATTTTTCATCTTTTTAATACCATGAAAGCTGTAAGACTCCTACACAAAATCATTCAAGGTACTAGGAACTGCTTCTACATACTTTTCCAATTTTCTCAGTTGACTCTGATATGTTTAGCTCAATATTTTCATCTCACAAATTCCAACTACAGGAAAGTCACAATATTTACTGATGAACTCCTGAAAGTATACCAGCATTAACTGCATATACAGTAGATTTATATTTTATACTCTGTCTCTCGTTCTCTCTCTCACACTCACCTGTTCCTCTGTGCTGTTTATGATCATCCTCTTGCGTTACACTCCTTTCTGCTCTCACTTTGTTTTCTTAGTAAGATTGTAGTAAACATTTGAGTTGTATACTCTCCATCCTTGTAAAGTATTTGTACTTGATATATTGATGCACTGACATAATTGACCTTGTTTCATAATGGTTCAGTAATTTCATTTTCTTTTCTCACTGCTATGAAATGCCCATGCTTTTGGTGCTGACTGATATCAGTTGGCACCTTACTTATACACAGATGCAAGAAGATTCCGCCCCCCCCCCAAAAAAATACTTATCGAATATGTATCCAATCTCACATACAAAGGTGACTCATATCCAACCTGAAAAACATCAGATATGTGCATTCAGACAGAAAAAAATTCAAACCAGAATCAATAGCATAAATTGTTCTGATAGCAAAATTAGGTCCTTATATTCATTATTAGTATTGTTCCTTATAAAGTGGCCCACGAGTGTATGTTGCTTAATCAAAACATGGCCAATTTGTTAATATTTAAACTTAAATTGTCCGATCAAAATGATACTATAGACTAAGGCCTTATTGTTTTTGTCCCTATTCTTCTTTCCTTCCTCTTTTTAAAAGGATATTTAACCTTAAGCAATTTAATAATTTAACATAGTACTTCTTTTTCTCATTGCTTAAAACTTGGTTAGTGTCAAATTTCTTAAAAAATGTGTTGCAAAGCATTATTTTTTGTCATCTAGTTTATGTTTGTAAAGATATTTCATGTACTGTTTAGTCTAGATTCTATATCAAATGCATTTTGAAAAAGTAAACACATTTTATGTACAGTATATATTTTTTAAAAATATTATTAAATGATTAAATTCGGTCATATTTTAAATATTTTTTCTTTAAGGCACAACTAACTTACTTTAGTAGTCTAACTTTTATCGCTTGCTAACTTTTGTTGCTCAAAGATATAAAAGTTAATGCAGTGCTTAAATCATAAACACTAAAACTAGTCTCACTTCTGTAGGGTTTACATAATAATGACAATGTCATGATCTATGCCCGGGCTGCCTTGTGCTCTCTCTTTTTTCCCACGCTGTCACGTTCTCCATGTGCTCATGTTTACCCTAGTCTGTCTGTAT
>JAQMYJ010000013.1:5199034-5209114 GCA_030014305.1 Clarias laeviceps | reverse complement strand
CTTTGAATTGCGACTGATTTATTTTGGCAGTTGCCGTTTGGCCACGGCAGAGTGCACGGCAGTCATAGACATTTCGCTTGAGTAACCACTGTACAGTAGGTATGTGTGTATGTATGTGTTTAAAAAAAAAAGAGTTGTTGGTGGAGTGGAGGGTCACGGGTTTTTTCCTTATTTAAAAAAAAAAAGTACATATGTTTATATATTGTGTATGGGTGCACGTATGAGTGTGTGTGTGTGTGTGTGTGTGTGTGTGTGTGTATGTGTGTATATGTGTATATATGGATATAATATGTAAATTTGTATATAAATTGTAAAATACAGTAGTTCCTTCTTTAATTTGTAATAATAAAGTGAATTTAAAAAACCTCACTCTCTCACTCACTCACTCATTCACACACACACATACATAGCTGGTACGAAAGTGCAGGGAAAAGAAAGGTGGCAACTACAAAAAACAAAACAGTAACTCAACTTTGAAAAAAAAACTCCCAAAAAAGTTTACATTTAAATAAAATAAATCAACTTAAAAAAGTAGACAACTTTAAAGAAAAACACCCCTATAAAAATAGTAAACTTTAAATGAAGTAAAATTCTAATAAAACAAGTGTCACATAAAGTGCCATAGATCTAGACGTATTGAAACAAAGCAAAATCCCCACACCTCCAGGGCCAAGGGTTCAATCCCTCTCTCAGGTCTGTGTGTGTGGAGTTTGCATGCCCCCTCCCACCTGCTTGGTGTGTTTTTTTTTCTGGGTACTCTGGCTCACTCCTACAGTACAAAGACAAGCAGATTAGGCTAATTGCTCAATTGCCCATAGTGTGTGAGTGTGCTTGTGTGTCCTGCAATGGATTGACATCCCATCCATGGTGTACCCAGCCTAGTGCCCAGAGTCCCCCTGGGATATGCCTCATGTGACCCTCTACAGGATAAATAATATAGAGGATGAGTAAGAGTGAGAGATTAAACAGGTTAAATGCAACAAATGACGAGATTAACGTACATGAAGAACTTAAATAACTAACATAATCAGAACTAGCCAGAAAACCTAGTGAACTGAAACTGAGCAGTGACGCATGAGACACTGAGCAACACATTAAAAATAAAAGTTCCAAATCCAAAGGCCCAAAACAGACAGCTGGTGCAGCCATTGGTGCAGCCACATTTCTGCTAGGTGTCAACCGGATGTCAAACTTGAATAAAATCAGTAAACAAACAAAAAAAGAAACTTAAAAAATAAGTTAACTTTAAGTAAAAAGAGGGAAGTAACTTTAAAATAAAACTGCTGACAAAAAAGTAGAGTGCTCTCTTCTTGGTATAAAAGCTAGGATTTCTGCAAATTGTGGTCCTAGCATGTGATCTACTGTGAAGTCTCATGTGATTATGCAAACATCTGACTTCCACTTTTCTATAAGTTTTTTTTGGTGGTTTTCGGGAAAACAAGGGTTTCTAGGCATAAAGGATTCATCAACCAAAAATTAACAGAATTAAACATTTATTCAATAGCTCCTAATAGAATTTAACAGAAGTTGTGAAATTACCTACAACTTCTTCTAGACTTTGCCCTCCATTCTGGGATTTTCTGTAAACCATCTCTAGGTTTCACTTTTTATCTTTTTTCACAAATTATCTTTCACTCACTCATTGTCTATACCGCTTTATCTTGTATTCAGGGTCACGGGGACCTGGCCGGGAATCGAACCCGGAGGTGCAAGGCGACAGTGCTAAGAAAATGATCTGAAAAAGATCAAATATGCAGTGAGCGGCAGTTCTCCTTGTTGATGCCAGGGGTCTGAGGAGAATGGTCAGACTGGTTCAAGCTGACAGAAAGGCAGTAACTCAAATAACATCTTGTTAAAGCTGAAGTATGCTGGAGAGCATCTCTGAATGCACAACATATCGAACCTTGAAGCAAATGGCCTACAGCAGCAAAGACCACATCAGTTGCCACTCCTGTCAGCTAAGAACAGGAAACTGAGGCTACAATATGACCAGGATAACTTGCCATGTAGCAAAGGTAAAAAAGAGAAGAGGTCTTAAAGAGAAAAAGGATAATTTATTTAGGAAAAATGGGGAAGGAAAGGGTTATAGGAGGGAGGATGAAAAGAAAAGGAAGGAATGGAGTGAAAGGTGCACGTGCAGGTCCAGGGGCAGTGCCTAGCTGGCATGTGGGCGCGCAGCTGGTGAAAGGTGGCGGTGGGGAGAGTGGCAGAACGGAGCACGCACAGGCAGAACTTCTGCACGCTCCCGGCCTGGCCCCTCTCAGCTCTCTCGTCAGTCCTCACTGACGTCCATCGGCTGTGCGGCTTTCCCGGCTGGGATTGGGGGCCTTAATGTAGTCCTTCTCACAGCCTTTTCCTTTTCGGTGGCAGGGCTGCAAAGGCGGGCTCGGTGCGAGAGTGAAGGTGCCGTGGGAGCTTACGCAGTTTTTTCCTGCGTTATCCTCAGCGTGGCGTTAAAAGGGCGAAATTCCAGGCTCCTTTTTAAAGTCCCTGGGGTGCGTCATATTGCCCCGCTCGCTTGCCACTCTCTTATACTCCACCGCACGTCTCTTTACGTTCTTCCCGGACCGTGGACTAAACTCCGCGCCTTGCTTTTATAATGCGGAGCAAGCCCAAGATCCTATTAACGTTATTTATAACCAGCCGGCCTACCTAGGGAGCCTACGGAGTGAGCAAGGAGTGATAATAGATAATAGCGATAATAGCACGCCGTGACAATGGGTAAACTGGTGAGAAAATCATGAGCACCCAAGCCCTCTTGGACCAAAGGCCAACCTGTCCAGCCTGAACCCACAGAAAAGCCAATGCAGCACAAATTGGCAAAAACAAACAAGCTCGATAAAGGCCCTACCCTGCAACCCACAGCACCCAAAGGAGCTGCAGCCCTGGTACCAGACACTGTAGCACAACCCAGAGGTCTTGTGGAATCTTGCCCTGAGTGGCACAAGAGGAACCTAGATTTTATTATTATTATTTTTTTTCATTTAGAAAGTCACCACTCATACTGATCTGAGTATTCAATTCACATACTGCAATTCACAAACATCCACTGTTGACTGAAATGTTTGTACCTCGACTTATGTGTGAACATTTGGTGATGTTTTTTTGTTTGATTTTTGAGTTATAGTTGAGATGAGAATGTCTCTGAAAGTTCACGCTTCAGTGAGCGAAATAGTAAAGTAAGTAAAAATATAGTTGAAAGCAACGATGAGGGGGCCCAAGCACCTTTGGCCATTGCCACCTGGGCACACCACATAACCTTTGTGTGTTTTTGAGCATGTTAAGACCTACAAAAGCTGGGTGGACCACACAACTTACACACGTCACACAGTATATAGGGCTGATGTCAATGAAGCATCATTGTGTGTGTGTGTGTGTGTGTGTGTGTGTGTGTCACATGTGTGTGACATGTAAGTGTTAGTGTGTGAGAGAGGTGTGTGTGGCTGTGTGTGTGCATGTGTGCGCGTTTGTGTGTGTGGTGTGTGTGTGACAGTGACTTGGGTGTGTCAGTCTGTGTGTAACGAGTGAATGTGTTTGTGCGTGTCTGTGTGTGTGGTGTGTGAGTCTGTGTGCTAACATTGGTGATGTGTGTTTTAGTACTGTATGTGTGTATGAGACATGTGACTGTGTGTGTGTGCACGCGCATGTGTGTGTGTGGGGGTATGAAAGAGAGATGTAAATGTGCGAGTGTGTAGAATAGGGGAAATTTTATGTTAAGACCTTCAAAAAGCATCACACTATGATGTCACTGAATATGATGTCACTGAACTATAATGTCATGGAGAAAGTTATTAACCACTTTTCAGCATAAGTTTAAGGCATTGTCATGGCTGACACATTTGAAAAATCAAAAATCCCTCCACCATTTTGCATACTAAATGTATTAATATCACATTGTCCTGGTTTGTTGGAGGTTTGAGTGTATAAATCCCCTAGGAAAAGTATATCAAAATCCATCGGGTGCGTTGTGCAAACGACCCAAAATAACTGACTTCCTGTTGAGTAGACACGACATGCTATTCGAAAGTTGTTCTAAATGTGTACCTGGTTTCGCATGTATGCATGCAAGTGTGCCCCATGCCATGCCCGGCCGGGGCTCAGGCTCTCAGGCATAATGATGGCAGCAGATTCAAACCTGTCTGAATATGAATTTTTGAGCATGTTAAGACCCCCAAAAAGGCCTGAATTTGGAAAAAGAATAATGCTGAATCAAGAGGAATAAAGACATGGCACAAGAGGAATAAAGACATGGCACTTTAGTGACCTTTTTTTGTTTAATTTTGCAGAAAGTCCTGAAGATTTCCATATTTGTCTGACACCCATTATGACATCAAGGACACCGTGCCATCTGAGCCCCGACCTGTGTGGACCAGCAACATTCACCAAGATGCCTTAAAAGCCACACTGCTCATTCAGAGCATAATTTCACTAAGACTGCATTCTTGTTTCAAAGTTGTTTGACTTTCGCATCTGGTTCCTGTGTGTTCCTTCCATGTGTCACAACTTTACATTGTGCTGACATTTAAATTACATAAACTGACCTGTACATTTAAAAAAATACTTGCAAGCCATGCTGGAATGGCAAAATAATTAATGATATGTAGCGGACTTGAAGAGACATACTGTTACAACTTGAAGCAAATATTCCAGCACTTAATCAACAAAACAATGGGTGAAACGAGAAATATGTTACTTCCATTTCTGTTACCTCAAATAGCATCAGCACTTTTACTTACTCAAAAATACACTGTGAGAAATACAGTATCTATACTGTTTAAAAGACATATTTGCTACATTTCTGTCATTCTCTTTTGGCCTTTTAAAATTAAAACATTTTGACAGACAGACTGAGCCAGTGCACTGTGAAGTGAGAATGTCAAGGAGGGGCATCAGAGACTTGTTTTGGTGTGAAGAAATTCTATCATATGATTTCCTTGACTGTAGATGAGTTCCTGCAGCAAGTGTGGAAGTATTAGTAGATTTACCTTCCAGAAATGTTTATGTAGCTTTACTGTGAGGTTGCAAAAATACCACGGATCTAAGATTCATTTAAGGTGTACAGGACATTTATTTCATATTTCCTTCATAACAGGACATTTTACTAATGAGAGTGTTTGTGAGTTGTGGTTTCTCAATAACATGATAAGCTGCATGTTTTCTCTTGTAACTTTAAGAGAGGGAGGGAAAAAAAGCTCTTGAGGAAATATTCAGTGATAACAGGAAATAAAGTGTTTAACAGACATTCCACAACATTGAACGTAACCACTAATACAGTAAATAAAAATGCATGTCCTTTCTCAGTAACAAAATCTCCACTACATCAGTGACTAGTTTCGAAGTATACCTTGAGCTCAGGCTTCTGCTGATTTAACACTGAGACACTGAGATGGACTCTTACCTACAGTACAACCATCTCAATGATACTGCTTTCATCATCGCAGATCTACACATATGTAATGAGTTACAGTAAAAGACATGAACAGTCTCTGTGCACTTTGTGTTACTGTCTGATGACTGAGTTCACTTTGACAAAACAACAAAACACTGATACATTATTTCCCTTTAATACTGTATATGTTTGACTCAATTTTTATAATCGCTTTTCACTATAAAATGATTTAGTTACATCACTGTAAAAGACTTTGCTCACAGATCCAGTGTTGTTCGAAAGAGCAGCTATTGTCATTCCAGCCATTCCCTTTAAAATGACTATAAATCTCAACACAGTCCTCATCTCCTTCATCATCATTCGGTTCTCCCTCATCCCAGAACCTGAAACCCAAAGAAGCAGAATCAGACTCAGATCGGTGTTCAGTTTAATACAGTTCTCAGCCTCTGTTTACTGAGATGTACATTGGGATACGACATACATATAAATATAATAAGGAATAATATTTGCAGTTTTTTAAAGCTGGAGACCAGTTTTAATGTTATTTGTTGTAGAGCACTTTAAAAATAGACACAGAAAGAATCTCAGTTTCTTACGCAGTGGTCAGTGGTGTACCGTCCACCCATTTCCACTGTCCCTCTATACGTCTTTCTCTCAGACCAATCCAGAAATCAGACATTCCCAGCTCTTTACCAATGAACTCCTGCAAATTACAACACAACCATTTAGACTCTCTCTCTCTCTCTCTCTCTCTCTCTCACTCACTCTTTCACTCTCTCTCACCTGTTCCTCTCTGCTGTTTATGATCACCAGGTCTGCGCCGTTGTCTCTGCAATACTGTCTGCTGTCATTCCAGTTTTTGCGTCCAATAGACATGAAATACAGACTGGAGCTGGAGTTGAAACACCTCCCTCTTCCAACTGTGATAATAAGTGGAGAGAACGTTCAGGTTTCAAAATAAGGAGATGACTTGGTCAGTTGATCATTTAGTTTGATTATTCATTTGAATATTTGGTGTGTTTTCACACTTTAAATGATTAAAGAAACAGAAAACTTTACAAAAAAAGGCAATTGTTAGGATAATTCACTGGTTCCAAAATAGAGGTTTACATGCACTAAGTAAAGCATTAGGTAAATAACAAATTTTGTAATTAGATGCTTTCATTTTAAGACCTTTAAATCTTTATTTCCCGATTTCAACTGATGCCATTTAACTGTTGGGTAGAAAACTTACCACTAAAAACTACTTACACAATCTACTAAATGGCCTCTGGTATCCAACTCTCTCCCATACTGACTGGTGTCTATCTTTACTCAGGGAGCACCTGGACCTTAACTGGTCTCCCTGTACAGACAGGTTGTTGTAACTGGTCTGTAACTTGTCACTTTCTACAGTCAGAGCATTGTAACTGGTCTGTAACTTGTCTCTCTCCATAGTCAGGTTGTTGTAACTGGTCTGTAACTGTTTTTTCTCTATAGTCAGGTTGTTGTAACTGGTCTGTAACTGTTTTTTCTCTATAGTCAGATTGTTGTAACTGGTCTGTAACTGGTCTTTCTCTGTCTTCAGGTTGTAGTATTTCATCCCCAGCACTGTGACAGCAACACACAGCAGCACCACACACACTGCAGTCACTCTGTAACACCTGCTCCAAGCAGTGGCTCCTCCTAGATGTAAATGGACACATAGACATTTTTTAGTCTCTCCAAATGGAGACTTGACATTTACACTTTAGTTTCAACAGCCACATTAATATTAAATTTAATATTTAATAATTTTATAATTATTTTCTTTTAAATATATATTTTATGGCTAACAGCTCTGCATGGACAGAAAGTCTGTGTTTAAACCACAACATTTCTTTTGTCAGAATTGTATGATCTTTGTATTACTTGTCTTAAAGGGAACCAATTAGTCAAAATTCATTTTTGATCATTTTTGGACACAGTCACAAGGATCAGAAAAGCAAAGCAAATCATTAAAATAATGACATGATTTTTCTATCTGTTTTAGCTCTCACAGTGTCTACATTCTCATAGATATTCTTTACCTGTGTGGTGAGCTGTTAGGTGCCTCACGGCAGCAGCATCTTTTTTCTCTGTGTCGTAGTCATTGTCGGCACTCTTGTAGAAAACTACTTCCATGTCATCCTTCTGAGAAGAACCTAGAATCATCTTTAATCTATCAAAGACTCACTAAAACATGAAATTACTGTCTCTGTGTGGACATAACTGACAGGCAGCCTCTGTTCTCTGTGTACGGAATTAAATGTGCAGCTGGCAATAAATACAATTAGAGGAAGTTAAACATTGGAGGAGGGACTTAAGTGGCTTCTTGTTGTCAAAATATTAAGACACTGTGTCTGCAGTCCTCATGTACGTATACCTTAGAAGCTTTTGTCAAAGGACAGTTATACAGTAGAAATAGCAAAATAACATTGTTGTGTTATAATGATGTATACCTCGCACCAATTCATCTTATTTTTGGTTCTCACATGTCATTCTACTAAGTTTTTTTTTTTTTCCACCTAGTGCTTTTAAGTAAGATTAATACCTTGGGATGAGTTGGAACACCAAATTCATACAGAGCCTTTCTGCCCAAACATATGTGTTTGGGGCTAAATGAGCCACAGCCATATTCTGAAGGCGGTTGAAAAGCCTTTCCAGATCAGTAAAGGTCATAAGAACTATCATAACAAGGTGGGAAATGTAAATTTGGAATGGGATGTTTAACAAGCTCATGTAAGTGTTATGGTCAGGTGCCCACAAACATTTGGCCACATTGTTTAGCTGCTATTTCTTACATGCTTTATTTTTCAGCAACTTGTATGTTTCTGTAGACATAAAAAGTAGCAGTGAAAATATTTTAAAAAACTGGTTTAGCTTTGACAAATTCTTGTGTATGTACTGTATGTACTACTACTACTACTACTACTACTAATAATAATAATAATAAAATTCTCCTCATTTTGATAACTGTAACTCTACTGTGCATCAGGCCACATCAAATCACCCCATCAGTGATTATTTACCTACTGTGTCACAGGGTAGATATTTTTTTTTTTGTATTCTACAATTTTATTAACTTATTATTATAGTATTGAGTCTGTGTGTATTTAAATTTTTGAGTGTGCTGTGTACAGTATATTTTATTTTTCTTGTTTCTTGTTTTTCTTGTGATTTTGCATGTTTTTTATTTTGACAAATGGATATTTGCATGCTGAGTTTAAAATTGACTTCCCGTTTTCTGATTAATAGTTGAATACACATTGGGCTGCTAACCAATAGCATAGCTGTAAGAGTAGCAGGAGAAATCTGTTTCAGGATAAAAGAGGCCTGTGTGGAGAGGGGTTGGTCTGCAGTACATTGAGAGCTGGCAAGATAACGAGGGGCATGCGAGAGGGGTGCATGGAGTTGAACAAGAGAAGTTTGGCTGCAAGAGGTGGAGACTTCAAGACAGCAGAGATCCAATGAGCATCGGCATCAAAGGCAGCCCGCAAAGAAGGGCCGATTGCTGTGGGTTGTAAATGCTTACCATCGGCCTTACTGAAGTGAGGACGCAGCTGTAGCAGCTTGAAAGAAGATGCTGTCAGCAGGGCAAGGGAAAGGTTCTCTGCCTGTAAATGCGAGTATCTCTGGTTTGAATATAGTGCTCTGGGTGGTTGTCAGGGTGTGGTCTATGACTATTAACTTAAAGTTATTGATTTCCCCTGTCTATCCCGAGCTTGCTGTGGTGTCACGGTGTTTGTTAGGAGCTGGAATGATGGACCTCTCAGAATGGATCAGAATGGACCTCTTCTACCTCTTCGTATTACCTTGTGGTTGGATTTTTAGTGTCTAGTGACTTTTTTGATTTATGGGTTATTTGTGTCTGGACAAAAGGATTTTTCTTTTTTTGACCTTCCACTGTAATAAATTTAACGATTGTCAATTTGCTGACTGTTTTTCTAATAATTTAGTTGTTTCCACCTGATTCCACATTCAAAGTGTTATTATTTCTAATTATTGTTTATCCACTGGCGTAATCGGCAATCTACATTTTATATATTTCAACAAAATTATTTTAATTTAACTATAGTCCCCTGCCTTTACATAACAAAATCACTATTTTTTGTATAAAAGTGACTCTACAGTGCCACAAATATACAGTCTATACAGTTTTTATTAATTTTTTCCTTTAACATGGACAGATTTCATGACATTATAACAAACACAATAATCTCTTAATCTTTTATTGATATGAATTTCCCCATATTGTTGTTGTTTCTGCGTTCTGTATGACTTTTACGTTGACTATTGCTTCTGTCCAAGTGTAAATCACGTACTGGCTGCGTTCCATTCCGAAGTGTACTTTACAGAGTGCTCCTTACTCCTTGATCTGTTTTCAGGGAATGTCTGTAAAGGGAATTTCCCTCGACAAAACTCCACCATTCGGAACACCCTGCGAAGTCACCAGCGCAGACGTCACTTCCTCTGCGTTACCATGGTAGCCCAGGGCCGGACTGGGACACAATTTCAGGCCGGGAAATCCCACACCAACCCAGGTCCTACCCAAATAAATTTAGAAACCACAGACAGCCTTATTTTTTCCCTTTATTTATATATACACACACACACTGCATATACAGATGTCGCCAGTAAAAACGCACGTTTTGAGAAAAGGGATCCCGTGACTTGCCGCGGCTTTGCGCGGC
>JAQMYJ010000013.1:5081472-5099075 GCA_030014305.1 Clarias laeviceps | reverse complement strand
CAGGTTTAAACTAATACTGTACCTGTATATTCTAATACTAATGTCTGTCTGTGTTCAGACAACAGTTTAAATTTTAATTAGTGTGTTTGTGAACATGTTTTGTTAAACACAAATAAACTATAGTAGTGCTTTTTTGTAACCTTGTGTAAATTAAATAAAATCTCCCTCATAATTACTGATGTAATGCTTTTCAGAAACATGTTATAGTGTAGAAAATGCATTTAGCATTTGTAAATTATCCTAAACACCTTTTAGGCTAATACGATAATAATAATTTATCTGGAACCGGAAAATGCTAATGTCCTTCCTATCATCTGTTTGTCTTTGTTGTAACTAATGATTCTTAAGGCAGAGGCAAGTGCCTATAACTGGGTGGAGTTTGACTTTGCAGGTCAAACTCTTTTGCTAAAGGTTTTGCATTTAACAGACTGTCGACCAGGCTAGCACCACAGCTTCACTCAAAGCTGTAAGAATCTGTCTACCAGAAAAAAATATATATATATATCTTGCCCTTTTCCATGCCATGACATGCCTTAAATATGCCAAGATATGCAAATTACCTACAAGGAAAAAGTCACAGTAGATACTCCACTGCTTTATCTCATGACATACTGTAGGGAGCCAACTGTATATCATCAAAAAATAATAATTGCATTATCTAAACCTTAACTTTGAACAGGAAAATTATTTTGAAGCACATACTAATTTACTAAGGACAAGAGATTATAAGTATAGTTAATAGAATAATTCATTTAAATATAAAACTGTGCCTCATTCCTGGATGAAATTGAAAGTGTTAGGTGAAATGAAGAGAAGGAATCAGGGGCTGAAGTGATTGAGGGTCATTATAATTCAAAAGGTTATGCTTACTTATTGTAAGTTTTTCCTCAAGCCTTTACCCTTGTATTAGCCTTATTTACCCCTGTATTATGCCTTATCTCCACAGCCTCACTCAAAGCTGTATTTTCTGCTTACAAAGATTTGTACAGCAGGCCAATGTTCCCTGCCATGACATGCTGAAATATGCCCAGATATGCCTAAATAATACCCAGTTGCATGCTATGCTCTGCCTGAATCATGCCATCATATACTCCAAGCCTTGCTGTGACCTCTTGAACAAAGGATCCTCTGCTAACTCCACTGGATAGCTTTGAGAACACTGATACATGAGAACAGCTTCAAGCTACCACTAAAAGATGGTGAGGCCAAGCAATGTAGAGATTAGCCATGGTAGCCTGTGCACTCAGTTTAATTTTACAGTTCAATAAATTACCTTAACTAAAGGCTGCATTACTTCCACATTTTCCTTTCAATATAAATATAACAGTTTGCACCAGATGATTTGGATTCTGTTTGTTGATTCTTTTACATGGGATACAACCAATAACATTCTTGTTTTCTAGGTTAACACACACAGGTTATAACTTGAGTATTATTTTGTATTCAAACAGTTTTGTTGTGATGGGTTATGACTGCACTCACTCTGATAGTTTTAGAACTGAAATTGCCACAAACAGTTTTATACTCAAGTCTGTATCAGTCAACACAGTCAACAGAGTGTCTGTGAGTGAGTGTGTGTGCGTGTATGTGTGTGTTTCTTTCAGTTTAAATAACAGTGTCAGTTTTAAATAATATATAAATCAATTTAGTTCAATTATACAGGCTCATTTTAGTAATTGATAGCATATTTCTGAGAGTGAGTGTATTTTACCTGAACTCTTAGATTGCTTAAAGCTTTCGGGCTGCTGGATCTCCAAATTGTCCTGATTCACATAAACAGCTTCATATGACTTCCTGCTGTCTCTGGAATCACTATGTCACTTCTGCATTTACATAAATCTCCTCACTCATCTCCATTCTTTTATCAGTATGCAAAAAGACACCAGTATTTACTTGCCTAAAACTACACTCAGAGTGGGTATCTGAAGTTACCAGTAAGTGCCTGGATGTGTTGCTCTAGTGTTAAAAGCCTATTTCCTCTTTTATTCATTTAGGAGGCAGGAGGGCCTTAGTGCGGTCACTACACAGCAGTACATGGTCATGTGACTACCAGATTCACCCTGAGAAGTTTACTGAACGTTTTACTAGTATTTGGATGACTTTAAAAAGATTTGACTGATCTGCATTAATTACTGAGTCCTGAAGTGAGGCAGCCTCATCCCACTCCTGCCTGCTGCATCATCAGATATTACAGCTGTTTATTAAAAAAGCAGGCAGTTGTTAGATAATATTATTGTGATTACATCAATAATAAACATTTGTGGTTGCATTTTGTCAGGAACATTTAAAAACAAGTCATGCTGCTATAACCATGGTGTATAAACATACAGTCTCTGTTCAACAGATGATTAATGAATACAATTTTTATTATTATTATTATTATTATTATTACTATACTAAATGGATTTGCTATATGTTAGGATGCTTAATCATTTTCTATAACAGCAGATCTAAAAGTAGTTCAAGCTGCAAGGTATTTTTATAATAGTGTAGGTTGATACATGATACAGTATGATGTTCTGTTGTATTTACACCTCAGCTATGGGAAGTTACTGCAATTTGGTCTTTTCCTTTACTGGCAGACAGCAACTAGTAGCTTTTCCCTGTTTGGGCACACAAAGTTAACCATTATTAGCAAAAGAAATAAAGCTGAATCCACTGAATGGAGTCACAGGGCTGCGCCAAAGTAATCAGGAGCAATGAGCTACACCTGGCCTCCTACTCACACTGCACGTCAAATGACAACTTATCACACCTGAAATTCCACTCTCACTCACTCATTTTCTGTACCACTCATTCTGTACAGGGTCTAGAAGGGCTTTTCAATACTTTTGGAGCATGGCTGTAGCTCATTTATCCACAAACACATAAATTTGTTGCAAAAAGTCCTAGTAGGAATTTGTTTTTTCAGTTCATGACCTCAGTTTGTGCAGGTCAAACCATGACTTCAGTTTGTGTGCAGGAAATTAAAGTAAAGGAAAATTGAAATGTTAGAACATATATGAATAAATTTTATACAATTGGTTTGTTTCCAATGTTGCTGTAACAGAAGCACCACTTATGGGTATGATGGTCATATGTCCAGATACTTTTGGTCATATAGTCAATTTAAACAGTAATGTCCTCTGCAGTTTCCCTTATTACCTTGAAGTGAATAATAATAATAATAATAATAATAATAATAGTAAAAACAGTTTGCCGATGAGAAATCACAAAGCACAAAATTTCTGAGGAACCGATAATTCCAAATTCACAACATAGATTTGTTGCCTCTGCATGGAAGAATTTGTAAGAGTGTATGTGTGTTTATGTGTTTGTTGCTATAAGCCTCACATAAGGCTTTCACATAATGATGTGTAAAAGAGAGCGGTGGTTAACGCTGATCTTAGTCTTTAAAGCAGCAGGTGAAAAGTCCAACAGCTTTGCAGAATGACATTACTGTATATGGAACAAATTTTAATGCATTAGAGCAAGGTATACACTATTATAACACAATTCTAACATTATTTCTATAATTATATACTGTATCTGCTGGACTTTAAGTGTGATATGAGTAAGATTTGCAGATTAAATGTCTAAAAAGAGAAGTGACTCTTGTCAGAAGTGGGATTCGAACCCACACCTCCACGAGAGACTGCGACCTGAACGCAGCGCCTTAGACCGCTCGGCCATCCTGACATGGAGGCCTGAAATAATGTCACATCTTGCACGGACTTCAAGTTGCTGGCCACGCACTCATATAACCGATCGAATGTCTACGGGCAGCGTATCAGTAGAAGAGAATTCAGGATTTCTAAAACAGAGCAGAAGCAATTGAGGACAAAAAGGTCCGCTTTACAAATCACGGCCACAACGCACCGAGTTGCAACATGCCTTTCTTGCACCAAATAACAGATGCAATCAGCAGGATTTGAACCTGCGCGGGGGGACCCCAATGGATTTCTAGTCCATCGCCTTAACCACTTGGCCATGACTACACGACATGCATGCACTCGTGGGCCCGTGGTTGACTAGGCTTTTGCCACCTCGCATTTCATGATTTCGTGGCTTCAGGTAGTCGCCGTTGCCAGACTTGACCTCCTCCCCAAAACAAGACTTTTTTCTTTGCCTCACTGTGCAGCATGTAAAACAAACCATAGAATCAATCAAAATGACCAGATTTCATGCATATTTTGTCAAACACCAGATGGGGCCTTTTTCTGCATTCGAATCTGTACATGCATTCGAATAAATAAAAGTATGTTCATAAGCCCCCTTTATGCCAGACTGGCAAAACATCAACCAAGATGTGATTAAATATTTAAAGATCACTGAGAAGGTAACTCTAGAAAGGAGGATAGACACAGGGAGTTGACACAAGTTCATTCACTTGCTCACTGTGAATATTCTGTTCTTCTTTTTAGCACAATGTGTAATGACACGAGTCTTAAGGGACAGATCTGTGAGATGACACTCTGCTCTGTTCAGTACCGGCAGATCCGCAGGCGTCTATGCCCCAGAGTTCTGAATAAGCAGATCCATGATCACCCAGATGCACTGTTGCTAGGTGGCGTTGTCATAACATGCTACACCTGCGAGTGGATTTATTTAAGGTCCTACAAACCAACATGCGGGGTGCGAACATTAGGTAACACCAGGTATGAGAGCACGTCGCTCCATGTTCAGTCTTGAGGAGACAGGGAAGCTTTGTTTGATTTTTATTCATAGTTTTCTTTAGTTGATTTTTCAGTTTTTAATTATTATATGTGGGGCCATAGCACCCACAGCTTGTCTGTTGGGTTATAGTCCACTGCTGCAATGTATTGGTAAATGGGAGGTTGATATTTGTTCCGCAACTTTTCTCCATGATATACATGTAGTCGATTTTATTACCTGATGCTTCCATGTACACACTCTTTACGATGTACAAAATTCCGCAGATCACGAAGGTGATGGAGGCAGATTGTTTGTTGTACATTGTATCTCACGACCCTTCAATTTGGGAGCAGGCAGCAGCCAGATCAATGTCAGACTTTATCCACATTCTACTACAGTGTAGGTTAGACCCTTTTAACCACGATACCCTTGACAGCTGTAAGCTGTTGGTCACAGTAGAGAAAAAGGAAAAGAAAAAATAATAAGTTGGTTAAAACTTTTTTAGCCAAAAAAAAGGCTTCAGACTGGACAGGAAGAATATATGAAGAGAAATACAGAAGAAGTGAGTAGGCAGGACAGACGAGGAAAGAGAGAGAGAGAGAAGGCCCCAGAAGAAAGAATTGAGGAAATAAAAAAAGAGAAAAAGCAGAAATGAACCTGAGAGATGCAGCTGAATCACAGTGAGGGATACACAGGATGATCCTGCTGTACTTCCAATTGGACCTCATGTTATAATCTTTGGTCATACAAATTCCAAACCAGTAACACACTAACATTTCACTAAAAATGTTTAGATTCAATAACAAGTAAAATATGCAATCAATACATACATGTTATGGTTGAAAAAAAAATATTTATTTATTTCTTTTTTTTTAATTGCATCATTTATTTACAGTATATACCTCCCTCTATACCACCCTCCCATGCCATCCTGCCAAAAAATGTTGACACCTCTTTGCTACCCCATATACGATTGTCTACATACGTACATAGAGTACCATGTCAGGGTTGCCCCCTAGTGGCAAGAGGCTGTGGCTTGTTCAGGTCTGATTTTTGTTCACAGCTGTGTCTAGTCATATTTGACAAGTAATATGCTTGAACACGTTTGATCTCATAACTTATAATAAGATCCTCAATGATAAAGTTAAAACACAACTAAGAGAGACTAGGTTAGACTAGTTTACTTGTTAGCCATTAGCTGCTAACCTACCCATCTTTAGCAGATTTGAAACAGAAGGACAAGAGATGTAGCACCTCGTTTAAGTTTTATATATTCCTGAACTGAGGTGTACTTGAGGATATCTCAAAATAAGACTATTTTAGCACATATAGTGGGTCTATTTCTACTAAAAGTTCATAAAATCAGTTTACAGTGAAACCTTGGATTACGAGCATAATTTGTTCCGGAAGTGGGGTCGTATTCCAAAACACTCATAAACCAAATAAAATTTTCCCATAAGAAATAATGGAAACTCAAATTATTTGTTCCACAGCCCAAAAAAATAAATACAGATAAATTATTAACACAACACGCTCAGCGTCAAAATACAGTAAGAAGTGCATGCATGATACATGATACTCGGTACTGGTAAACCAAGACTTTTTCAAAGTCAAAATTTATTTTAAAACTTTGCCCGTCTTAGGGAACACTCGCAACCCGCGTTACTCGCAATCCGAGGTTTCACTGTATATTTACCTGGCTTTGGAATTCAATACAAGTTACAAATTCCTGAGGAGACTATAGGTTTAATTGTTTGTGCACTTGAAACGAGTATTACATCAAATGCAAATGTGCTCTGTTAGGAATCCGCTTTGCATGTTCACAAGTAACAGGCCACCTTAATGTAAAAAAAATGTTTAGTAACTAGTTGCACAGCTTTTTTAAGTTTACTCAATTTTTAGAGGAATGTGATGGCCAAACTAAATATTTTACATTGCTGTTTAGTTGACACAAAATGTACCCAGTTCAAAATCTTAAGCTGACTAAACTTGTAATTTAAATATTTAAGTCAGTTTAAGTAGTATTGGTTGTGGGATCAATTAATTATATTTCTCTAGTGTTGACTTTTCATTTCTAGCCCAACTTTTTATTTACTCAAAAGGGTAAGTTGTCTTTCATTGAGGTAGCTCATTAAAGTGATTATTTTTCTATAAAAACTATTTGGGCTAACAATACACCAACAATTAAAATACACAAACATTACTTATAAAAACTAAAAATAAAAACTTGATTCTTCCAAAACTAGTTAAAGCTAAAACAGTGATCTGCATAAAACAGGAGAATACAGCTTCCATTTCACTTAAAAGTCAATAAAAAACCTGGATAACAGCAGATGCTTATCAGTCTTACTGATTCTTTTATATTAAAACATCATAACCATTTTTAAAAACTAGAAAAGATTTGAAGAATCTTAGAGGAGTGTCTCTCCAAGTCTAATAGAAATTGTTTGGTTGGCTTCATAAGTGTCTGTCCAGTCTTTTTGGAATTCAACGTTCAGAGCAAAGACCTGACCATCCATCACTCCTAATGCTACATAGTCACCCAGGCCACCAAGGACTACAGTCATATCTCCAACAGCTTGTTAATGCTGCTCCTGTAGCTCCAAAAGGCCAGCCATCACCCCTCTGACCCCAATCCACAGCAGAGCTCTGGTTTAAGAAACAAGAGGAGTCTGATAAATTTGATGATAAATTTCACTGAATTTCTAGTTATGATAAAAGCAATATATATATATATATATATATATATATATATATATTATTTTTTTTTTAAATAAAATAAAAATATATAAGGCTATATACCGCCAGAGAGTGTAAAAGACTGTTTATGGAATTCGAATGATGTGTTAAAGCTATGCCTTGTTTCATATTAAAAAATGTGTGATATTTTCAAAAGTTTTACTTTGTCATTCTCAGAAGTAACTGTGTGAAGTGATGTTTTAAAATAACCGGGTATTTATTCAATTCGGTTTTCAAACAGATATGTTAACCGATATAACACTCATAAAAGCCAAATTAACACGGACATTTTTATATCCCTTAACTTACCGAGTACTGAAGCATCACTACTCCTTAACTGTTAAACACTTCTGAGTTTTCTCAAAGTTTCTTTAGCTGAGTGCTCGCGTGGCCATGTGTGCTGGGATGAAGCATGATGCTGTTGCTGGGTAAAAGTCAGGGCAAATTGGGGAAAAAGATAGATACGGTACAGTGAAGTCTAACATTAGCTAAACTCACCTCAGTAATGTCAGATTGCCTCAGTAAAATGATAAATGGAAACACACCAGCCTCACATATATAACGCTGTCTAAATATCTGTAAGCTAACTGAAACATATTTTATTTTTTTAAAAATCAATAAATGGCCATCTTCACCTCTTTAGTGCAGTTTTATAGCGTCAGTCTGACAAGGGGGGGGTGTCTTATAAATCACGTGATTGCATCTCAGTGACAGTAAATTGCTGGCTGTGTCTCCAAAGTTTTCAAAAACACAATGTTACCTGTTGTCTTTACAAATGCCACTGTAAGAAATTGGGCCAACAATAAAATATTAATTTATCCAACATTTATCTAGTTGGATTTTTTTTTATTAAAATCTGCAGATCAAGTTTATTTAAAACCAGTCCCAAGCTAAAGGGAGGTTCTTGCGCTACACACTAACCAAGATGGACGAAGGTGAAATATGCTTGACGCTCTGCTATATATGCAAAGTTCGCGAAACGACACCATGGTTTTGAAATGGAGGAGGAGGAGGGAAAAAAACGCCATAATCGCAGCACGTTTATATACTTCTTTCACCAGATACTGATTTCGTAATGTTATTTAGCCTAAATAAGCATTAACACAAGGGGGGGGGCTTTTCCTTTTCCATGTCACCTGTGATGTATCATTCCACATGCGCTTCCACAGAGAATAACATTATGTCATTAAACCGCAAAAAAAGTTGCAGTTTTAATGACATACAGAACGCAATGCCTCAGGAAATCCGATCTGTCTGTTAACACGACAATCACATTAGAACATATCTGATTTATTTCCACATATGAAGGAGGCCTGAAACTGATCTCTAAATATCGGAATGCATGCTTTTCTTTCCTGTTTACATGGAACTGACAGTGTAAACGTAGCTTAAGTGCTTATTGTCCACACAGAGTTCTTTTTAGAACTGTGTGTGCTGTTTTTATTTATCCAGTCAGGGTCCAATGAGAGAAACCAACATGACAGCAATAACTTGACCTATTATCAAGTTATACAAAAGCACAAGCTGTAGTGCTGCAGAAATGTCATGTGCTCAGTCATATTTCGACTGAGAAACAAAGAGAGAAAATAATTGCTGTGCAGAACACAAAATGTTTAAACTATCAAATATGCATCATATGCTTTATTTAATGTTGTCACTGTGCTTGGTGGATTGTCCCTTCTTTTGTGGAAACAAACAGTGTGAAGACAACAATGATCGGACCCAAGCACCAGACAACCTGTGCTCTTTTTAAGAGCCCCAGCTGGTGGAAAAAATGCCACTTAATGTGATTTCACTCAATATGATGTCACTGAGAAAATGTTTGCTACTTAGTTTAATTAATTTCAGGCATTGCCATGATGTCATAGTGCCAATGTCATAGTGCTTGGGCCCTAAATAAATAATTTAAAAAATCAAGTTTGAACACTGTACATAAAATAATTTGGGTAAGAGCAACCTTTATTCTGTTACATAAATCTAATGTTTTTGTATTTTTTAAGGTGAAAAAATAAAATAAATATATACACTATAAAAGTCTCAGTGTATGTTGTTTTGTCAGAGTGAACTCAGTAATCAGACAGTGACACAAAGTGCACAGAGATTATTCATGTCTTTTACTGTATCTCATTACAGCTGTGTAAATCTGTGATAATAAAAGCAGTATCACTGAGATAGTTGTATTTAAAAGTCCATCACAGTGCCTCTGAATCTGTTAAATCAGCAGAAGCCTGAGCTCAAGCAAGGCTGGATTGAGATATACTGTATTGTCTAGTTTTTTTTTTTTTTTTTTTTTTCCTAGAGTGAGGGACTTGATGTTAAATGACTATATTTGCCTTCATTCCTGGTTTGTGTGTGTGTGTGTGTGTGTGTGTGTGTGTGTCCCGAAGCTTCTGGAAACTAAACAAACGCTTTTAGAAAGTCATTCTCAAAAAATATATCAAACATTGCTTTATATTGTGTGTGTGTCTTTCTGTGTGAAGAATGTTAATTAAAAAGAAATTTTGGAGTCATGAATACATGAATTGCCACACAGAAGAATCACTAATAAAAAAAAATTGTTGTTTAGTAATTAAATTATTTCTAAATATATTTACTTAAATTTTCTGTATTTTATTATTTACATGGTTAAACCTGTTTAAAATAACTGAGGTGATTTTTGCACAGTTTATGAGTGAGGTTTGTAGGCCTACAGTATCCTCTGTTTTAAACACACAGGACAGAAAAACACACGGATCATGGTTGAATAAATATGGGGCAGTCCCGATATCACTCCTGGTCATTTCTTCATCAAAATCAAGACATTTTCATACCAGACATTTGCTTTATTCTACACTGAGGTAACAATACTATATTAGTGCGTGTTTAGAATTGTATAGAGTTTGGGGGATTATTTAGTACATCGGTGAGGGTGGGTAAGCCAACAACCTTGATTATTTTCTTATAATAGCATGTCTTAAACATGTTCTAAAGCAATGATATTGGAGACAAAATCTCTCATTTGCCTTTGTCTATTTTAATTCTTATAGTAATTGCGAGGCTTCTTTAATGGAGAGGACTTTGATGCTCCCTCTATCCTGTTTTATTGAAAATATGCCTGGTACACTACAAAAATGAAAAATGGAGATACTATTTTAGTAATTGATTAATTCATTGAATAATGTGTATTTACCATATGCAGCATATACAGATTGGTTTAATTATATAATTTGTATGGTATGGCTATTTAAGCTTAGTTTGTCTATTCCATCCATACTGTCTATAATGTAGAAACCTCTGTAGTCCAACCCGGAACTGTGGAGGCCAATGGTGACCTTTTTATTAATTCCCTTCTTGTACCCCTATGGTTGGAAATCCAGTCAACATTCACACACTATGGGCAATTTGGGAATGACAATTAGCTGAATGTCTTTGGACTGTAGTAGGAAACCAGATAACCCAGAGGAAACCCACCAAGCACTGGGAGAACATGCAGACTCCATGCACACGGACCTAACGTGGGAATCAAACCCAGGATCTGGAAGTGCAATGCGACAGTGCTAAACACTAAGCCACCGTGCTGCCCCAGTTTGTCTATTACTAAACAAAAAAAAAAAAAACTATAACTAACTAACTGCTGTTTAACAAAAGTATATAGTTGTTTATATGTTAACAGTTTCTGTAACAAGCATTTATCCAGCATTTAGAGTGTCATTGTGAGGAATGATGCGTAGGGATTCACAATGCAATCTTTGAACAACACTTGGAAAGACACAGGAAAAGTAGTGGAAAACTCGGTTAGTCCACACACACACACATGCACACACGCACACACACACACACACACACACACACACACACACACACACACATACATAATGTTGTATTATTATTTTTTTTTCTAAACATTTTTTTTTAAATTGTAAATAAATAACATTACAGGAAAATATATACTGACCATTCTCCAGCATGCTCAGTAAAACCTATTAAAAAACTATTTTACTTATAAAACTGCACAAAGCTGTGTCTAAAACTCCTTTTTAAAACTGATTTTAAGCAATGAGTTTTCATTCCAAATATTCACTGTTTATTTTTTTTTTACTCTTTATTGCTTTTATTGCTCTTTATAGAAGTTTCTTTTATGCAGAAATGTTTGTCTTTTGCATATACCATAGTTTTGTATGTGCCCAAGACTTTTGCACAGTACTATAAGTAAAACAGTTGTTGTTTTACTGAGCTTGCTGGAGAATATGAGTTCTTCTGGTAACTTTGTCACACCCGCTCTTTTCTAATTTTATGCAAATCCCAGGAGTGTACATTAGGTTTTTTGTTTCCATCTAAAAAAATCTGGTCTGCCTTGTACTATATTTCTTTCTTTACAGCTATGTATATATTCTACTGTAATGTTATTTATTAAAAAAAAATAATAATAATATATATATATATATATTTTTTTAAATATATATATATATATTAGTTCATTTTTAAGTTATATATGGAAATACTGAATGATTTTGAACATAATTATGCAGAAATGATAAACATATATACAAAATTGGTACGGCATATAATATGGTGCCTAAGATTTTGGCACAGATTTATATATATATATAAAACAGTACTTTTTCACAGAATAATTTTTTACTCTTACTTGAGTAATATTTTGGATGACTAGTTTTTACTTCTACTTGAGTAATATTATTTTGAAGTACATCTACTCTTACTTGAGTAATTTTTTGGCTACTCTACCCATCTCTGACAGACACACACACACACACACACACACACACAAATACCCATCCCTCTGTGCTGTTTATGATCACCAGGTCTGCTCCTCTCTCCCTGCAGTACTGTCTGCTCTCATCTCAGTTCTTCTTATCAGTAGAGATGTAGTAAAAACTGTATTTGAAGAATTTCCATCCTAGTTTAGCTTGTGTATCTGTTCACAATGCAGGACACATAACGTTCAGTATTTACTTACAGAACTTTTGCAATATTACAGCACCGGGGTTTAATTTATTTATTTAGGCAATTGTTTGTAATTTGAATTTAAAAAATACTGTAACTGTAAATACAGGACAATTTACACTGTAAATTGAAAACAAAATCCAATATGCATTTCTCTGGTTTTTAAATTGGCTTAATTGTTTTACTTTTTAGTTACTGACAGAGTCTTTTAAATAGTTGCTCACCTATAATAGCCAACTTGTTCTGAATGTTGTCATAACTGGAATGTAACTGGTCGACC
The DNA here is from genome assembly GCA_030014305.1 of Clarias laeviceps. Classification (NCBI taxonomy): domain Eukaryota; kingdom Metazoa; phylum Chordata; class Actinopteri; order Siluriformes; family Clariidae; genus Clarias; species Clarias laeviceps. The sequence continues at coordinate 5,086,477 of JAQMYJ010000013.1, read as the reverse complement.
TGTGTATTGAGATTGTTGTATCTGGTATGTAACTGGTTGGTTTCTACATTCAGGATACAGTATTTGATCCAGATGCCTCCTGTGACAGCAGTCAGCAGAACACACAGCAGTACCACACACACTGCAATCAGAAATGTAAATCTCATTACAGTGTAACTAAAATTCTCTCTCTCTCTCTCTCTTTACAAAAAGAAATATACATATTGTACCTGTGTGTTGAACTTTATGGGTCCTCTTTGTGTCCTCTGTCTCTATGTAGCCTTTTAAATCATCTGTGATTGCATAAAGGACCAGTGTCATATCCTCATTGTCATCTCGTTTTAGCTTCCTTCTGAATAAATTATACATTTCTAAAATAACCTGTTAACTAAACTAAAACACAGAGAACACGACTGTACAGGTGCAGCTCTTTACTAAAGTCTGTCACATTCTGTATATTATGGGTTTAAACAATTACCTTTTTGTCAGTAAAGGAAGTGGAAAGCTGTGGCTTCATGCAGTGAGATATGAAGATAAAAGAGGTGCAGTTCCCATTACAGGGTCTTAATAACCACTTTAAACATTTATGTAACATTAAAGTACCTTACATTAATAAAAGTATTAGTCAAGTCATTTATCACTGTCTCATGCTCTCCTCCTTAATTTATGAGGGGCGTTCAAGTAAAAAAAAAAAAAAAATCTAAATAAAGAAAAATAATGACAGAAAAGATTACATTTTTATTTCTGAATCATAAATAAAAAGGGTATTGTTGTCTTTATTAAAATGCATACATTTAAAACTTGCTATTTACAGAGATTTAATATTATAAACTAATACAGGTTCACTGTCTTTTAAAAATAAATAAAGGTATAGTGATATGCCACAAAAGAAATTAATACACGAAATGTGCGGACTGAAAAATGAATAGCCGTAACATAATGAGCTTTATCACAGTGCCATTTATTTCACACATTTATTTAGTTAAAGTGGGTGTCATTTTAACTAAAAAATTATTTCCTTTGGCATAAAAACATAAAGGACAACCTGATTGTAGAGATTACAGTATATGTACAGCTGGTCCATCTGCTCAGTACATTTAGCCTGTTTAATCAGTAGGCTTCTTGTCATCTTGCTGTACATTTTTACTCATCAAAAGCACTTTTTTTCACAGATCCACCCATTTATATGATCACATGAATTGTCTTTCCAGGCCTTCCTATATGGAAAATCCAAAATCTCAAAGTCTGTATCATTACCTACTGGTTCTTTTTGTTTATTTAGCTCCCCATTATGCATGTACCTGAAAGCCAGAGAACCAGAATTCACACCATAAACACAACATTTATAGCCTGTATTCACAGAGATCTATAATAATCAGAACAACTTCATAACCAGAGTTGGGTAGTAACGAGTTACATTTACTCTGTTACATTTACTTGAGTAACTTTTATTAGTAGTTTTACTGCACCATACTTTTTACTTTTACTTTAGTAGATTTGCGAAGAAGAAACACTATTATTACTCCGCTACTCTCGGCTACACTCGACTCGTTACTTTTCTAACCATTTATTCTACGCATTAGATATTCTTTATTTTTGCCAGAGAAATGCAGCTGGTGGGTCTACCATGTGACTGTGTTTTACCAGTCAGACATAACAACAATAATCACATGATTCTGTTTGACCAATCAGCCGCAATAACAATAACACATAACATTGTGAGTATTTGTATTGTAGAAAATGCAAATCACTGGATTTTTATAAATGAGGAATTAGAATTTAAATATTAAATGGCTTGTGATTTCATATTTAAGTATATTTAATATTTCTCTGTCAGTACAGTGGCTTAGTTGTTAACTCTGCTTCAGCCTCTGTGTGCATGGTGTTTGTATGTTCTTCTCATGCTCAGTCGGTTCCTCTGGGTACTCCGGTTTCCTTCCACAGTCCAAAGTTATGCAGATTAGGCCAATTGATATTTCCAAATTGCCTGTATTAACGCTAATCACCTTGACTTTCAACTGTGATCAGCTGTGGACATTTTAATTAGTTCAGCATAAAAAGCTGGAGCATATCAGCCTGTTGTGCAGTTGAAGCAAACAATCAACAATGTCAAAAGATCTCTGGGATAAATTTATGCACAAGCACAAGTCCAAAGATGGATATGAAAAATTAATAGGATTTATCTCTGCCGAGAATCACAGTGAAGTCTATTTTTTAAAAAGATTATTGTACAATGTACAACATTGTACAACACCAACACCATCTGTTAAATTTTGGAATGAACTAAAATTTTTTGTTTCATGAAGTGCACAGAATGATGGTGTGAGATCACGTTTATTAAGTAAATTTCAATTGCACACACAAAAGCACTTATTAAAAAATGTACAGCGCCATCTGTTGAATTTTAAGAGCAACGAATTATTTTTTCAAGCTCGATTTTTTTTATGATAAGGGCATTTTCAATTGAAAATTTTAATTAGCATATCCTTTCTTCCTGTGTGCTGATTGTGATGAAACAAAGCCTATATGTTACCTCAAGCTCGGCCAAATGCACCTGTAAAAACCCGTTCAGTAGTTTTTATGTGATGCGTGCACAAACAGACAGACACAAATTCCAACAAAAAAAAAAATCTTTATGTTTTCTATTACTCATCTTATGTTCCTGTTAAATTATTTTTTCACAAATATCTTTAATGCACAGCCATGCCAACTTTACCGTTTTATTATATGTATAGAATCCGAGTTCACAGCAAAACAGAGCAGAACCTACAAACTCAACATGTACAGTAGGGCTCATTAGACACAAAACTATTTCATGCCTTTTATAATATTTAAAATTCTTCTTTCACCTCTTGATAGGACCAGAACCTCATATAATATTTGCTGTCATAGTTCATCCACCTCATTGTTTAATGTGTTGTGTATTTTTACCCACTGCCTAGGTGTTTTGCTATTATGGAATTCTGGAGGACAAAAGAGTGCAGTGTATTCAAGTATTCCCATTTAACAGACTGTCTCATTTTTTGATTTCATGCACCATCTATAACGCCTTATCATAATCACTGAGGAGTGCATCATTTATAAAGTTGCTACATGCACAGATCCATACATCCTTTTGGGATTCTGTTGGGACTAACAAAAGAAAAGAAGGCACTATCTTTGCAGACACACATACAGTACTGTATATTTGTGTGTGCGTATGTGAGAGAGAGAGAGAGTCAGAGAGCGAGCGAGCAAGAGAGAGAAATAAGGAGAGAGAGACTGTCCAATCTAGTGTTTACTACTAACAACATGCGATCACAGAGAAGATACTTTCAACAGGTTCGAGGTAAGCTTTATCAGTTATTGCATTACACAAACACTAGAAGACCAATATTTGCTTGCTCTTGTGTGTTCCCCTGACATTTATTCAATATAGACTTCGACTGTGTAGAGAGCTGAAAAAAGTTTGAAGAACTTGATATGAGTGACTGCTGTCCTGCTGTTGTCCTGCTATTTGTGTTGCAGTTTTATACCATATGTATGTTTATTTAAGCTAAATAAACATACATATGGTATAAAATTAGTAAGGAAGTTATGCAGTGTTTCTTATAATAGAATTAATACATGCATACTTCTTGTTTGTCTCAATATGCAACTATAATCTGCATCATTTCTGGAATTGTGGCTAATAAGTTGGTTTTAGAAATTCAAAAAATCTCCTTTGATTTTCACACAACAGTCTTTATACAGAATAGTGCAAAAACAAACAAACAAACATGAAACACCCAGTGAATGGCAGTTCTGTAGCCAACAATGCCTTGTTGTTGAGAGGATCAGGGTTGATTAGGCAAGCTGGTTCGAGCTGACAGGAAGAATACAGAATGCACAACACATTCCTCCAAATCTGGACAGTTTACATTGCATAAAGTAACGCACAGGAGAAAGAAGAGAAAATGTAATCAAATCTTTATTTCTCAGTTTGTCCATAGACACTGGGACTTCTGCCAAGAGCATGAAGTAAATGCAATCAAAATAATGGGTTATGAAAATATAACAATTATATCAAGGATCAAATTTGGATCAAAATATGTTTAGACAGCCACAAATTATTTTAGCCTTTGTATTTTAAATCATTCTAATTTTCATTTTAAGTGATTTTGTGATAATAAGTCAGTGCTAACCGTGTCAAGTGTCTGCTGAAATATGATCAGTTGATGCCAACCTTGTTTTTGAATAACCAAAGCATCCTTGGAAAACATTCAGCATGTACTCTAAGGTACAGGACAAGGATGAAGCATACATACACAATCCTTACTGACATGATTGTTATTCAGTCATCTCCTCCTACAGATGAACAAAAACTATTTCATGAGAACTCTTCAAACTTTTCTAGAATTACATATGTTTACATCAAGCATGCTCTACCTCAGGAGGATGAATTAATAAATAATAGTTATGAGATTCCTCCACTTTTAGACATTCATCTCACGCCCTTGGATTATAAAACTATTAATATAAATTCTGGATAAATCAGTTATAGATCATATAGATTTATTTATTCATTTGATTGTTTATTTATATAAAATAAATCAATAAATTAACATCTCAGAATTGTCCATGAATTAAATAAGAGGAAAATTATAAAACCTACATTATTTAACATGTTACTGATATATTACTGGATCTTTATACCTTTGTCTGTGCCCATTTCCCATTAGGAGGAGACACTGCATGGAGCAGGTGCTACACACTGACTGCAGTGTGTGTAGTGCTGCTGTGTGTTGTCCAGCTGACCGCCATCACAGTGCTGTGGATTAAATTCAACAACCTGAAGACAGAAAACAACCAACTACAAACCAGATACAACAACCTGACTAAAGAAAGAGAACAGTTACATGCAAGTTACAACTCCCTGACTATAGACCAGTTACAACGGACCAGTTACAACAACCTGACTATAGAGAAAGACCAGTTACAGACCAGTTACAACAACCTGACTATAGAGAGAAACCAGTTACAGACCAGTTACAACAACCTGACTATA
>JAQMYJ010000013.1:4874000-4885855 GCA_030014305.1 Clarias laeviceps | reverse complement strand
GTCGGTTTTGCTTCTTTTCGAATATAGTCTTTCAGAGCATGCCACACCATTTCAATGGGGTTCATGTCGGGAGACTCGGCGGGTGTCTTCACCCAGTTAATTCCCTCTTCAGCGATCACTTTTCTTGCATCATTGTCCTGGAAAAAACGGTGATGAATACCGAAGGTTTCCTTAATGTATGGGGCAGCGGTTCATTTTATAATCTCCTCTTCGAAGAAAGACCTGTCCATTATTCCTTCAAAGATGGCAATAGGTCCTGGTCCACGTCTAGAAATGGCTCCCCAAACATGAATTTTAACAGGATGTTTCGGCTTGGGTTTGAACACTTGTCTCCCTTTTTTATGAAAGGACATTGTGGAAAAGCGAGTTTATGTGCGGCTCGCGCGAGGGGCAGGATTATATGACACTTAATAACTGTTACACCATGGTAACAGCTTTCTGGGTTCTCCTCCTCCATTCTTTGTCAAAGCTTTGTCAAAGCTAAACTCTGCCCACGTTGTCCAGAACGTTCTGTAAAGTTTCAGAAACTTGTACAGCGCATAATAATTTCCACACACACAGGAAACCTACTGAATCTGTGTGTGTATATATGTGTGTGTTTGGGGGTGTGACCTTGTATGTAGATTAATGTAGATTACGCTGTGAATTTTTCTTAAAAAAAATATATATAATAATTTTTGTGAAGCTGCTTTAAGACAATGACCATTGTTAAAAGCGCTATATAAATAAAATGTCTGTATCTTGCCTGCTTGTTTGCATTTGCTCTCTATCAAACAGGTGGATGATCATTTTTACTGTCTGTTTATAAAAAAAAAGGAAAGAAAAAAAACAATATAAGCATGGTAAAGTTACTGTATATTGTCATTAATCAGTAATGACCATGCATAAAGACAACACCAGCTTTTGTAATGTTATACTACGATTTATACTTTTTGTAATACGATTTACATTTACACCTTAATATCACAAACATCTGTAAGCTACATAAGGCAGTATTTTAAGCACTGGGAACTAAAGCATTTGTGTTCAATAACATTATTGATAGCAGTGCCAAAAACTGAACCAAATAGGTACCATAAGCTAAAGTTATCCAAAACGGGGTGAAATACATTATGAACATTAACACTACAGCTGATACTGACAACCATCTGTAAGATACATAAGACATTAGCTTAGCCATCGTGTTTGTGCTAAGTTACATAAGGCACTACTGTATGTTAGCATGATAAGCAGTGTTAGCTACATGCTAACCTAAACTTTGTAAGTGACATTAAATGACAATCTTTCACATAAGCTGACAAAAGCTTGTGAGAAAATGATGAAAAAAATATATATTAGTTTTATTTTATCAGAATAAGGATTATATGACACTTAATAACTGTTACACCATGGTAACAGCTTTCTGGGTTCTCCTCCTCCATTCTTTGTCAAAGCTTTGTCAAAGCTAAACTCTGCCCACGTTGTCCAGAACGTTCTGTAAAGTTTCAGAAACTTGTACAGCGCATAATAATTTCCACACACACAGGAAACCTACTGAATCTGTGTGTGTATATATGTGTGTGTTTGGGGGTGTGACCTTGTATGTAGATTAATGTAGATTACGCTGTGAATTTTTCTTTAAAAAAAAATATATAATAATTTTTGTGAAGCTGCTTTAAGACAATGACCATTGTTAAAAGCGCTATATAAATAAAATTGAATTGAATTGAATATTCCTGTGAACAGCGGGTGGGCGTGTCCTGTCTCAGATCATTATCAGATAATGAAGTGCGACAGAAAGACTGTACCTCTCATTGGATTCATATGGATTACATAAACTGAGAATATTTATTTTCGATTAAGCTTCCTTTATTTAAAAGTAGACACTATATTTTATTCATTTTTATAAATTTTTATTATTATTTTTTTATTTTATTTTACAAAATCACAATGTTTTGATATGTGCATAATATTAACAAATGCTGTGATGCTGGTGCTGGTATGCTTGTCAACCTGCTGATGCTGGTGCTGGTAACCAGCATTATAGCACCATGATGTTGGTGCTGGTATGCTTGTCACCTTACTGATGCTGGTCCCCAGCATACCATGCAGCACCAAAATTCAACATATGCTGGTATAATTGCTGGTCAAGTTGGTGACTAGCTATGCTGGTCTGTGCTGTTTCTTTTTGTTTTAAGTGATTTCAATTGATTACTTTTTAAAAATCTACATTTATTGTCAGTGTATTTATATAAACCTTGCTGGTGGCCCAGTAAAAGTAGCGTTACCTTATTGGTGAACTTATCAGCACAGTCATGCTGGTTCACCAGCTAAACCAGAACCATACCATCACTAGCCAGCAAGAGCAACGCTGGTGGTAAGGTTTCATCAGTGTATATATGCTGGTCTTCTATCAGTTATGCGGGTTTACCAGCTAAACCAGCATCAGACCAGCACTAACCAGTATTAACCAGGATAGACCAGCATATAAATCGTGCTGGCCTATGCTGGATTCTTCAGCAGGGTTTGCTTTGTTTTTTTACAGGTCATAGCTAAAATAAAATAAAATAACCGATTTATAAAAAAAAAAATTGTCAGGTTGCAGGATTTGTCAAATATATAATATTGTATTCTTCCGACTTTCTAGAAAATTATGCTAAAAGACCAAGGTAGAAAAAAAAGTTTTTTTATCTCACATAGGTACAAGGATTTTTGTGGATAAAAGGACTTTGATGGAGCACGTAAAATGTGAAGCAAGTAGTGTGTGAATGGAGAAATGTTTTACTAATTAAGAAATACCATGGCCTAGGGAGGGGCTTTTTATGGCTTAAGCTGATGATAAATACAACCGAAATGAAAATAAAGATTTTGGGGGGAATTCTGTCACAAAAAAACTTGAAAACAAGAATTGGTTATGTTGCCGTGCTTCTTGCATTATCCACTTATAATGTGTACTTAGTTCTTATGTACATATCTGAATTAATTTTCCAGGTTCTTTAGCCATTATTTGCTTCTTAGTATTCTTATCTGGTTTCAGTATAATGATATAGCACTTTGGAACAAATATACAAAAAAGTAAACCAAAGCTTGATGCTAGAATAGCAAATATCTCCACCGCTACAGTGAATTTTCCAGGAGAGCTGACATAAGCAGGGATAAAGGTAATCCAAACTGCACAGAATATGAGCATGCTGAATGTGATGAATTTGGCTTCATTGAAATTGTCAGGCAGCTTCCGGGCCAGAAATGCCAAAATAAAACATAAAACAGCCAGGAGTCCTATATAACCCAACACAGCCCAGAAACCTACAGCTGAGCCTACATTACACTCTAATATGATCTTTTCCTTGTAGTAGCTCATATTATTGTAGGGAAAAGGAGGAGATATTATTAACCACAGTACACAAATAATGACCTGTACAAGAGTGAATGCAAGTACGCTGAGTCTCTGTTGTAGAGGCCCAAACCATTTCATGACATTACTGCCTGGAAGGGTAGCCCTGAAGGCCATTAACACCACTACTGTTTTCCCCAAAATACAGGAGATGCAGAGGACAAATGTGGTCCCAAATGCTGTATGACGCAGCATACAGGACCATACAGATGGCTGACCAATAAATGTAAGTGAACAGAGGAAGCACAAGGTCAGAGAAAAGAGTAGCAAGAAGCTCAGCTCAGAATTATTTGCTCTAACAATTGGTGTTTCCTTGTGCTTAAAGAAAATAACAGCAATACAGTTGGTGAAGGATACTCCTAAGAAAGAAAATGATACAAAAATGATCCCCATTATTTCCTCAAAAGAAAGAAATTCCACCAGCTTTAAAACACAGGAATTTTTCTTTTCATTAGACCACAGCTCCGGAGGGCACTTGATACAAGTTATAGAGTCTAATGAAAAAGAAAATGATCACATTATGTAATTACAGTTTGTGTGTGTTTGTTAATGTAATAAAAATTGAAACTATGTCTTAGGGTCATTTATTCATTATACCTGTTATATTACTGATTTCTCCCTCTGCACATGGTATACAGTCAAAACAGCAGATTGGTTTTCCTCTCTGAACAGCCTTCCTGTAGCCTGGGGGACAGCTTGGACTACACAGTGAGACCGGCACCTGGAAACCATTTTTGTTATATACTGTATATTTTAATTAATAAATTGCTACAATCTTTATTATCTAAATTAACTGTTAACATATACATTGTTTACCTGTGGTTTATTGTGGGCCCAGACTATACTGATGTTGTTAAATGACAGCTGAAGGTGTCTTTGCAGAGAAGCATCATAGAAGCCCACTTTGACAAATACTATTTTACCATCATTATCTTGTTGCCAATTTAACACATCATACCTAGCTGCTGGGTCTCCATTTTCATCAAAAAATACATCCTCATCTGTTGTAGTGGTGAATCTGAGTCTTTTCAAATTATTGACTACCTGAATAAAGCATTGCAAATTCTTAAGTCATGAAATATAAGCATGTAGTTTTCACCAGGCTATTTTGTTACTGTTACCTGCCATGGTTTCTGGTTATCTGCTAGGTTTGTACACACATTAGCAGCTGCTTGTCCACTGTCCCTCTTGGAACATCCATAAGTGTGGTGCAGGGCATAAGCGACAGCATATACAGCTTTATAAACATTATTTGCAATTCGTAGGTCTGAAACATCTGTATAAATGTTTTGAACTTGACTCAGACTTTCGTTCCCCTTGCACGACTGTTTCATCTCAACAGTATTTTGAATTGAAAATTTACATTGAAATATTGTCTCCCACAATTCTTTGTAAATACCTATATCAAGAGCTGGATTTAGCTTAGAAAGAAATTCTCCTAAACCATTAATTTTAGCTGTTGGGATAGCAAAACCCAGAGATCCTTTCAAAATATGTTGCCATTCAGGATTGGCAGTATTCAAATCAGAAATCCAGGACTCATTTCCAATCCACTGAAAGCCAGTCATGTTCTGCAAGGCCATTTCCTTTAGAAGAAACCCAATGTCAGTATCTGAAACAAATGCTACAATCACTTTGGCAGTTGAAGCCTTGATATGTTTAATTATTTTCAAAATTTTTTCTCTGGGGTCTGTCTTAAAAAATGCCATAGAATACTCGACACAAATTCCTTCTTCTTTGGCTGCACTAATAAATTCACTTAGGCCATTGTTCCCATAGTCATCATCACTGCATAGGGCCCCAACCCAGGTCCATCCAAAATATTTGACCAGCTTTGCTAAAGCTCTGCTCTGGAAATAATCACTAGGAATAGTTCTAAAGAAAGATGGGTGTTTTTTTCTGTCACTCAGGCATGCACATGTTGAAAAGTGACTGACCTGTAATAAATGTATATATATATATGAAATTATAAATAATTACCTAAGGTATGTTTCCGTTTCATTTCATGAGAATCAATATAAATTGCATACATAACATTTTGTGCAAATGTATTAATTTCAGTTCAATGACCATTACTAACATTACTAACATTACTAACATTGACATAACATTTACCACAGGTATGTGCAAAGGTCCCACTGTCATAGATATAGCAATAGTAGGGGTAGATGCTGTTTGTCCTATAATTGCTTGTACAGTTTCAGGTTTTGAGCAGGATGCTAAAGTTGTATTTTCTCCATGGCCATTGACTAAGGACAAGGAGGCTCTTGTAGTCTTTTCAACTGATCCACATGTATCATATATTTTATAACCCAAATTGATGCCAGGAAGAATATCAGTCCTGTTGTTGATTTCCTCAATTGCAAATACCATGGTTTGTGCATTTTGAAATTCTCGGATGTTAAAACTTAAAAATAAAAATCAGAACATAAATCAGAATTAGTTATGCAAAAATTATGATACAATTTATCTAGGGATACATTTTCATATAATTTGACTTACATAGAACTTTCTAATGCCTCCTCACCTTATGCATTCTCCTTGTGTGGGTCCTGAAATGAATGTGTAGGCCTGCTGGTCCCATTTTCTGTGAATAGAAAAGATTCCCCCTATCAGTACATCCCCATTTTTGCTGAGTTGAGGAGGATTGTACAACCCTTGTATGCTGCAGGGAGGATCAGCTGCTCTCACTTGTGTGAATAGAAGCCATGCATGCAAGAAACTCATTCTCATCTCTCCAAAACACCTATACCTACAGGGTTTTTATAATCAATTTAAGCTCCCACGATAATTATATTTTCAGGAGTGTTTTTAAGTGAGGTGTGTGGACAAATAGGTCAGATCAGTTCACGGGTGTATTGTGAGTTGGTAACAGGGCTATGAATGCCCAAGGCTCATTGATGTGCATGGAGAATGAATGATAGCCCATCAGGGCCTGTATTTACCATAATCTCAGAGTGGGAAATTGCTCCTAATTGGCCAAAATTCTCAGAGTGATGCAATTTTGGTCTTACTTTTAAAAGTAGGGATAAGTGTGATTTATCAACAGTCTTAAAATGCTACTGTATTTTCACCAAAATGTAGGAGAGCTCCAGATTGTCGTTATCATAACTGTTTAGGAGTAGCGATTAAATTACTTTTAGGCAGAGACAAGTGCAGAAGAGTGACAATTTAGTAACAATAAATGACATAGCACTCATAAATTATATGTTTGTCAAAAAATGGAACACATTGTGTTATAGAGTGTGATATACAATTGGTCCATTCACGAAAATTTCATATGCTGTCTCCAGAGGTGAATCCTACTTTTAGTTTATTAGTAACAGTAAAGATGTAGCTTTGAAGCAGTGATGATATGGGTTTATCACAGATGACAATGTTGGAAATAATAAATAAAACTTTACTCTTACCGTACCACAAATCATATGTAGATTCATACATTTTCCAATCATGAAGCACAAACTCAACAAAAAACAATCTGCATCATGCTTTTTCCACTGGAGATGTGGACATCATCCATGACACAAGTTTAGTTTTTGGTTAATATCAATTCAAAACATTATAACAGCATGATCACCAATGTATTATATAGATATTTTGGATGCCTTCAGCATTGCTTTAAAATGTAGAAAGAAATAACCATAGAGTTAAAAAGTGATGCCAAACTTTTGAGTGGTAGTGTGTATATATATATATATATATATATATAAAAAAAAACAGTAATATATACAGTGTGTATATATACTGTATATATTACTGATTTTTTGTATGTCACATTTAGTCAAAGATAACACAAGTAAACACATAATGCAGTTTTTAAATGAAGGTTTTTATTATTAAGGGGAAATAAAATCCAAAACTACATAGCCCTCTGTGAAAAGGTGTTTGCCCATTAAAATATAACTTAACTCTGGTTTATCACATCTGTGTTCAATTTATCTAGCCACACCCAGGCCTGATTACTGCCACATCTGTTTCCAATCCAGAAATCATTTAAATACGACCTGCCTGACGAAGTAAAGTAGACCAAAAGATCCAGAAAAGCTAGACATCATGCTGAGATCCAAAGAAATTCAAAAACAAATGAGAAAGAAAATAATTGAGATCTATCAGTCTGGAAAAAAATTATAAAGCCATTTTTAAAGCTTTGGGACTGCAGCAAACCAGAGTGAGAGCAAAAAAAAAATGGTTTGCATGGCAGAGTTCCAAGACGAAAACCACTGCTGAGCAAAATGAACATAAAGGCTTTTGCCAGAAAACATGTTGATGATCTCCAAGACATTTGGGAAAATACTCTGTGGACTGACGAGGCAAAAGTTTAACTTTTTGAAAGGTGTGTGTCTCATTATATATGGCGTAAAAGTAACACCACATTTCGGAAAAAGAACATCATACCAACAGTAAAATATTGTGGTGGTAGTGTGATGGTCTGGGGCTGTTTTGCTGCTTTAGAACCTGGAAGACTTGCTGTGATAAATGAAACCATGAATTCTGCTGCGTACCAAAATATCCTGAAGAAGAATTTCTGGCCATCGTTTTGTTACCACAAGCTGAAGCGAACTTGAGTTCTGCAGCAGGACAATGATCCAAAGCACACCAGCAAGTCCCTTCTGAATGGCTTAAAAAAACAGTGGCCTAGTTAAAGTCCTGACCTGAATCCAATTGAGATGCTGTGGCATGACCTAAAAAATGCGGTTCAAGCTCGAAAACCCTCCAATGTGGCTGTATTACAACAATTCTGCAAAGATGAGTGGGCCAAAATTCCTCCACAGTACTGTAACAGACTCAAAGTTATTGAAAACAGACCCCAGAGAAACAAAGTTATTGAAAATGCTTGATTGCAGTTGTTGTTGCTAAGGGTGGCCCAACCAGTTATTAGGTTTAGGAGGCAAACACTTTATCACACAGGGCTATGTAGTTTTGGATTTTGTTTTCCCTTAATAATAACAAGCTTCATTTAAAAAGTGTATGATGTGTTTACTTGTGTTATCTTTGACTAATATTTAAATTTGTTTGATGATCTGAAACATTAAAATGTTACATTAAACAATAAAAATCAATAAAGGGACAAACACTTTTTCACACCACTATATATATATATATATATATATATATATATATATATTTTATGTGTGTGTGTGTGTGTGTGTGTGTGTGTTGGAAGGGGAAAGCGAAATGGCACCTGTGCAAAAATTACCCTCAGCTAAAACACTGCTGGGAACAGGTGCTGGAGATCAAGGGTGAATCTGACATGCTCACGCATCCCTGGCCTTCCTCCTACTTCCTGGTCATAATGGCCTTTTGGACTACCGTACACAGAGACGAGGCAAGCTGCTTATCACACACATTCTCTTCGTGGTGAAAGAAACTTCCCAACCTCCACTGGTATTCAGGATGGAGGCCTGACGGTCTGTTTGATGTGGCAAGAGAGACCTGGGAGGAGCAAGCGTCACCCTTCAGATCCGTAATAGAATATGTCAAAGAGCTACAAGCTAATATAAATCATGTACTTCCAATTGTTAAATAGCAAATGCAGAAAGCACAGGCTGAGCAGAGGAGAATCTACAATCAGCCCCTGCAGCCCAGAGAATCCCAGGCTGGTGAAACCTCCGTCACAAATATTCTTATGAATGGCAGGTTTGTACAAATTTCCCTGTTCCTCCGACTTCTGCAGTTTGTTGACATTCGTGGCGGGGATCATAGATTTCTATAGCCTACTTAGGAAGTACGGCTGATTAATTCTTAGGAACAAAAGGCATTCTTGAGAGAAAAAGTTGACTTTTCTAGCATGACGTGGCCATAGAGTTCTTACATTCGCCTTCCTGAATGTAAATGATCCATGAACATTGTACGTTGTTGTTAGGATGTTCCGAAGGCACTCCTAAGGTTGCTCTATGAAGAGTGGATTTCATGCCACATGCTGAGAAAATCTTGGACAAGACCATCGACCTGGCCGCAAACTTCCGACCAGGCTACAAACTCTGGATTCTTATAAGGCCGCCTAAAGAACACCATAGGAAATGCTTAAAAAATCGTTCATATGGGCACCGACCCAATACTGGTCCTCCCTTTTGGTCTGCATGGTGCAAAATTCTATTAAAACCACACAGGAAAAAAAGTGGAGGCTGTCTGATCTTACCTGTGACCCAACAAGAAAAAGCAAGTACATGCATTTCTGGACTTAGCAATTTATCACATTTTATCAAATGTTTCTCCTTTATGACAGCAACCTTCTCATACCTTCTGAAAAAGGTACTTCCGGAGGAGGTGTGCTGGACAGAGAGAGGGAGATAAAAGCGCCATCTAGCAATTAAAGACCTACTTCACTGGTTTTCCCGTCCGAAGAACATGTTGCTACAGAGAGAGAAGCCCTTGCCATTAAGTGGGCAATAGAGGGGTTAAAGTACTATATAGAAGGGCGTCACTTCACTTTGGTCACTGACCATGATTCTCTACAGCAGGTGGCAAGGGCAAAAGATACTAACCCTTATATGCCGATATCAAACCTCCCCTTTATCTCTAAGATTCTAGAAAATATAGTAGCGCAGCAGCTATGTTCATATCTACAGTCTAGCCCGAAACTGTTCAGACCCCTGGCAAACTTTTACTTAAAGTTACTTTTATTCAACCAAGTTTTTTTGACTGGAAATGACACAGGCTTCTCCCAAAAGATAATAAGACGATGTACAAGAGGCATCATTGTGAAAAAAAAAATATTTCTCAGCTTTTATTTACATTTTGAACAAAAAGTGGCATGTCCAAAATTATTCATGCCCTTTGCAAGCTGACACGCAACAGTCTATGGGAAAATCCAAAGTTCTATGCCATTCCAAATATAGTCCAAGCTGATCTAAACCATCCTAATTACCCTGTTTCATCATTGGAAACAGCTGTTTTAATCAACTCAACAGATGAAAAACAGAAGCTCCCTGCTGTTGGTTTGTGGACAGTCATGGCTAAGACAAAGGAGTTCCCTTTCAAAAGCTACACTCGATGCTGCGTGAAAACGCTATGGGAATGCTCTTCGCGTGACCAGTTGTTTAAGCATGTGTATCAAACACGCCAAAAATCTTGGCATATATAAGCTCGGTCAGGTGACGTCATTTGATTAGGTGCACCTGGAGGTTATAAATAGGCATGAACCGGAAACATCCTCAGATCTTTTTGTCTTCAAGGACTGCATTGTGTGTGTATGCAAGCACTTTTTTTCAAAGCAAAAAGAAAGCGAAAATAGAAAGTGTCTTATTACTCACCAGAAAGATGGCGTTCCTCCGTGTAAAAGAATATCTCGCTGAGGGCGATCTCCACGCTTTCTGTTTTGAGTGTTTGGGGGAAGAGCACGCTATCCTCGGGCTTGAAGGAGCATGTGAGCATTGCGATTTTCTTCCTATTAAAGTGCCTCGTCCTCGGCTCGCCGTCTTTAAAACGAAACCGCGAGCCACGACGCATTTCTCGCATGCATATCTGGTGGAAGCGCACGAGACGGAATCTTCCTTTTCTCTCGCTCTCTTGCCGGATCATGAGTCTTTACCATCCACTTCTCAAGCGTGCTCCAGCGATTTTTGTGAAGGGGCAGAAGAAACTTTCTCTCTCGCTTCCGTGGAGATGGAAACTTTCACTTCAGAGCGCTCCTCTAATGATGAGCGAGCGTATCAGTAGTTATTAGAGGTGGTACAACGCACGGTCGAACGCATACACCTCGATTCGCCATAAAAATAATAAAATTAAAAAATAATAAAATCCCCCAAACGCTCAAAGTTAGACGACAGGTTTCTGTCGGGTGGCCGGAGGAGGGGCCTCAACGATGGCCCCTCTCCTTCTTGGCGACCTCCATGATGAGTTAACTCTTCATGGAATAAGCCGTATTCATCCCGTCTTTTTGTGCTATTGATATTGATTTGTTCGAATGTCGTTTATGCGAAAAGCGCAGTTTTATATGATGATGCCCCAGATTGAAGAGATGCTTGCGGGCTATCTCTCTCCTGGGAGCTCATCCTCCCTGAAAAAATCCCCACTCCCCACCAAGCCGTGTAGACTAACATCTTTGTTGGTGGGAAAAACTTTTTCAGGCAGCAGGTTAGGCTGGTGCTGCCCTGCACACAATGGCTTTGCAGGCATACCAGGCTAATCTACTGAGAGATCTGAGCACTGGTGGGTCTATTGATGACGGGGCATTTGCGGACCTTCGCCGAACCACAGATTTATTTCTCCATGCCACCAAGCAGACGGCCTGTGCTATCGGCCGTTCTATGGCTGCCATGGTTGCCACGGAGAGACAGCTGTGGCCTAACCTCACAGACATCAAGGACAGGGATCGCGTCTTCCGGCCTTTTTGGTGAAGTCGTAAACACCGCCGCCACTAGGTTTCGAAAGGCGAAGCTCTATGAGCAGGCCTTTTCTGAGGCTTCTCCCCCGCCGTGCTCAGGGGTCGGGACTGTCGGCCACCCAGTCCTGACCAGGTCCGGTTCTCGCCAGGCGTGAA
>JAQMYJ010000013.1:4767374-4782410 GCA_030014305.1 Clarias laeviceps | reverse complement strand
ACCGAGCTTTAGACTTTTAACTTTATTTTAAACCGAGCTTTAGACTTTTAACTTTATTTTAAACCGAGCTTTAGACTTTTAACTTTATTTTAAACCGAGCTTTAGACTCCCGACAGACAAAACGACTCTCTGACATGTTTCCGCTAAACTACACTGAACAACTTGAATCTGTAACTTCTTTCAGCCTCCAGGCAGCGACAAGTCACCTCCGAGTCACTTTACACAGTATTTAATCCGGGAAAAGCAGAAGCTGCTCAGTCCTAAACTATCTTTTATTCTCCGTGTCTGACCCTCGCCGTCTCTGTTTGTTTCTCCTGCGCACAGGGGGCGTGTCCACATGATGCCTCGCTTAGAGGAAAGTGTTCTCTGAGGGTCATGTGACCAATGATAAACGAGTTTGCCTGTGGTATGTGCTGAAATGCGCCCCGCCGCCCTGAATACTTCATCTCTATCTTCAAAGCAAAGCCACGCCTTTTTTTCACACACACAGTAGAGATAGTTTTACTTTCCCTTACGCTCGGTTATGTAAATACAGTCGCGTTCAGTAACAGGATGGGATTCATTTCCTTAACAGCAGCAACAACAACCATTATGTTAACTGTTTGTTGAATTTATACTATGTATATATGCTGCTCTCTCTTTATGTACTTCCTGTTTGCATCTCACTCTAAATCCACTCTAAACTCGACACTGTCAAACTTGGAAATGATATAACATCAAATCAAACACCGGGTTATTAAAAATAACGAACTTGTCATGATTCTTTCCTTAACACTGACACTGAAAAAAAAAACAGACTTACTAAAACTTACTAAACATTATTTCTACTGCTGAAAATAGTTTAAGCTAGAATGAAGATACCAGAAATGAACTTTTTCTCTGTGCAATATCTACAGAGTATAACTGCTTCTGAAATGATCATGTAAAATCATGTGACTATACACATTGGAGCAGACTCTGTGCTTATTATATCGTTCTATTTATGCTTATATTATTAACAAATTGTTACAACAGCGATTGAATGTGAATAGAGCTACCTAAAAAGTGAAAAACTGTTTTTAAAAATTTTCTACATTGAAAATATCTCTCAATAATGCAATGATGTAATTGCTGTAAAAATGATAGTTAGATGCTTTTTCTTTGCTTTTTTTTTTTTGGTTGGGGTATTTTGGTTGGGTAATATACACGTGTCCCTATTACATTTGCTGCATCTACTTCTATTCGTTAAACTAAATTTGTCCACTAGATGTTATTACAAGAAGCACTTAAATGAAACTTAGCTTTTGTTGAAATTAAGCTTTTGTTTAAACTACTGGCTGGGAAGCCTCAACACCTAAATGAGGCCTCATTTTACTGTCAGTATATCCCGGAGTCAGAATGTATGGGATTAACTGACCATAAGTCATATGCACGTTCCACACCTCACTCACCCACTCTGGTGGTGATTTATAACTGGCTGGCATCTGCAGGATTGTGAGGTGATATAACCTGCCAGTTGAGGAGAGTTTCGTAGCCCAGCCCTCTCCTTGCACTCTATGGCGCTGGCCATGGTGCTGAATAAGAGCTGTGTTATATTTTTTTGTTGATGAGCTAGAGGCAGCATGGTGTGTGTGTGTGTGTGTGTGTGTGTGTGTGTGTGTGTGTGTGTGTGTGTGTGTGTGTGTGTGTGTGAAAGTGCTTGAAGACACATTTTACTTGGACTTGGAGGCACAGATTTAAGTGGTTCTTAATAAATATCCCAAATTACTTCCTTCAGAACACCATGCATTCCATTCCCGACTGTTTAAGGAAACTGGTTGAGGCCACTGGTGTCTAAGTTGTAATTTTATAGATTTGCTTTAATTTTCCTATGTAATAAGGTTTATATACTGTACAATTTGTTTCAGTATAATTGTATTAGAAATATGGACTTTATTAACAAATTTTAATGCCTTGTTACTTTTCACCCACCCTGTAGAACATAGTTGGGCTTGAGTTAACTGTTTGCAACACATACTAATAGCCAATAGAATGCAAACCTTATATAAAGTAGACGTTTTTATATCTACCATCAGTGGCGGATGGGAATAGAGGGCACTCAGGAGGAGTATTTTACCAAAGAACAACACTAATAATATATTACTACATTATGCCACATATCCATGATTCAGAAAACTCAAGCCCAACAATATTTATAAAATATTATAGAAAACATCTGCATAAAAGATGTTTTCCCATACTTTAGTCACACTAAAAATGGTAACATTAGTTATACTGTGTTCTCATTTCCCTGTTGACATCACACCTGACCACATCTACTGTATGTGCACACGGATGTTGACTGTAGGGATGTTGGATGTACTGTAGGGGTGACAGAAGCAGACAAAGCTTTCTCGAGACAAAGCACGAGAGATGGTTACCCACAATCTTTCACCACTCACAGTCTCAGTTGTGATCACCTGACAACCAGCAGACAAAGTGTATACATACTAGTGTCCTTATATTTCAAGACCTAGCTCGCTTATCAAGTTATTATTTTATTTTTTTGCTCATCTTGTAAAACACTCGCAGACCAAGTTACTTGTAATCCAAGGTTTCACTGTATAGATTTAATTGAATTGAATATCATTTAATGTATGCACATAGATCCATTATTTATTCTAAACATGAGTTGGAAAATCTAGCTTTTTTGCTGATAGATACAGTATGTTCAGAACCACAATCAAAATATCATGCTTTACACCAAAATAACAAGGCTGAAGTAAGAAAAACAATACAAGAGAAATACATGCTTGAATACGTGAGCATAAGTAAACAAGGACACATAAAAATGACACTAACAAATTATTCTTAAGCAATCAATTAAATGTCTTTTCACAAGGTTTCAATGCTTTAATAATTCTAAAACTGACTGGAATTTTTGCTAAAGGGATAATACAGTGTAACCTTCTCTCCTCTCTCTGGCTCTGTCGGGAGCTGGTGTCTGTGTATGTGTCTGTGTTTCTGTGTCTGTGTGTGTGTGTGTGCATGCTTGTATGAGTGAGAGTCTCTATTCGGTAAACTGGTGTGTGTGTGTGTGTGTGAAAGTCATCCTACACAGCAGCATACCTCCTCCCCCTCCTCCTCTCCTCTCTCTGGTCTCAATCACTACAGCCACGATTCTTTTCGAAGGTAAAGTGCAGGTTAATTTGTTTTATTTTTACTTTAATATTTTAATTAATTGTATTAATTATTTTTATATGAATATTTTGGGTTGTGGAATGAATCATCGGAGTTTCACTATGATAAATGAGTGTTTTTAGTATACAAGCATGCTTTCGGAACAAATCATGTTCACAATCCAAGGTTCCACTGTACTTTTGCTAATACATACAATCTTGAATAAAGCAGCATGGTTAAAATTGCTTTATGTCTATGTGTGTTATTATAATGATGGTTTATGTTGTCACTGGAGTTATTCACACATCCAGTAGTAAGTTTCTGTGCATGGTCTGTCAAACCATTGATCAGATCCATCATACCTGTTTACAACACAGTCATCATTATCTGAAAAGCCATTTCCAGATGACCAGTACCTGAAAGAAAACAGAAAAGTCTATTGCACTGAACACACTGAGTAAATGAATAAAAGGCCGATAGATAATGTACAATCCTGTGTAATGTATATTAATGCAGAACCCCTTATGCTGTGGTCATTGATGTTCCATCCACCCACTTCCACACGCCTTCAGCATCACGGTCAGACAGACCGATATATATTCCATAATTCTTGCTCCTGCTCATCTTTTCCACAAACTCCTGTTGATGTGATTAAAAAACATGTGTGTTTGCTTTGTAATCTGCACACACATAGCATTTAATCTTGCATTATAACTACGACAATGGATAATTATGTACATGTACCTGTTCCTCTTTGCTGTTTATCACCATCAGGTCTAATCCTCTATTTCTGCAGTCCTGTCTGCTTTCAGGCCAGCTCTTCTTCTCAGAGGAAATGTAGTAAAGCTTGGAGGAAAAGAATATCCATCCTACCGTAAAAGCCGGGAAATTTTAATTACTTTTTAAATGTATATTTTTAAATATTACATTTTTATGTAAAAAACTAGTAGATTGCTAGTTTTCACTTGAATGGTAAATTACTCTGGAGCCAAAGTATCTAAATGCTGTAAATATGTTGCCTGTGAGAGTTGAATAAGGAACGAAAATCAGAGTATTATTCATTAGTAAATTTGTATTTTTATATATTTTCTGAATTGTTGTCCCACATTATAATGAGGTCCCTGACAGTGGTTTAAAGCTTTATCAGAAAGATATAATTTGGAACCTTGAAACTGGAGGAATGTTGTGCTGATCGACATGAGGTTTGTAAAGCTGGAGAGCTGTGCATGCAGCAGATGATGTGTTTAATGTAAGGTGGGATAAAATAAAATTATGGAAATGTATATTGATGAATTTTTTTTTAAATTGGCTTGAGTTTGCTATGTTCCTGTGTTAAGTCTTCCGGCAGTCCATCTAAAAAAGTTCAATTGCTTAGAAAAGAAACACAGTCAAGATACAGTGGAACCTTAGATTACGAGCATAATTCATTCTGGAAGTGGGCTCGTATTCCAAAACACTTGTAAACCAAATTTAATTTTCCCATAAGAAATAATGGAAACTCAAATTATTCATTCCACAGCCCAAAAAAATAAATGCATAAAAATAATTAACACAAAATATTAAGTAAAATTAAATTAATAAATTATAAATAATTTAAAAATAAATTAACCTGCACTTTACCTTTAAATAAAAAGTAAAAATAAATCCCTACAGATAAGTGTTTCCGTTTGTGCGTGCAGGCGCTGTGTGCATGTGTGGTTGTTTGAAGCTAAAGTAAGCTCCCCTCTCCCCTTTCTCATCTTACACAGACCCTTCCTCCACTCTTTTTACACACACAACAGAAACACTTTTTTACTTTTCACGTTTTATTGGAAAAATAAACAAGAAATCTCTCTAACGACACTCGATTGAGCGACACACTAACGGAATCACTGCTGTAAAGTAAAAATAAACCAAATTACTTTAATTAATTAGAACATAGATTTTTAGTCTCTAATGAGACTCTAATGAGCTTTTGCTTTACACGCGCGCTGCATACGCGCACACACTTGGTCACAGTGTTATAGTAGACAGTACATGAGTGCACGGATGTTGTTTATACCAGTAAGAGACGAGCACTAAGACTCAGCAGGGGAGATGATTACCCACAATTCCGCAGTGCAAGAGAGAGAAAAAACGTTGGCTCAGTTGTGATCACATGATGAAACAAGAAGCGCATGCATGATACATGATACTCGGTACTCGTAAACCAAGACTTGTTCGTTTTTCAAGTCAAAATTTATTAAAAATCTTTGCTCGTCTTGCGGAACACTCGCAAACCATGTTACACGCAATCCAAGGTTTCACTGTAAATAGATTGAGGTCATTTTAAAATATTCTGAAGTATGATATTGCACTAATTATATATATCTCAGAGATCAAACTGTCATATTTGAAGAGATGTAAATTAACTAGGTATTATATGCAGTGCATGGTAATTGTTTCTGTGAGCAGTTACAATCACTGATGATTTTCATGTACTCACCCAAATTGTTCATGTTTTTCTGAAGTTCATCATTTTGCTTCTGTAACTGGTCTCTCTCTTTAATCAGACTGTCACAACTGATCTGTAACTCGTTTTTCTTTGTAGTTAGGGTGTTGAAACTGGTCTGTAACTGGTCTTTTTCTGTAGTCAGTGTGTTGTAACTGGTCTGTAACTGGTCTCTTGATACATTTAGGTTGTTGTAACTGGTCTGTAATTGGTCTCTCTCTGTAGTCATGTTGTTCAATTTAATCCACAGAACTATTATAGCCATCATAAGGAGAACACACAGCATCACCACACACACTGCAGTCAGTCTATACCATTTATTTCCTGCAAGGTCCATTCCTAAAATTAAAATTAAAATTAAAATATGTAATGCAATATTATTATAAATTTGTACATCAGCAGTGTAGGAGACAAACTGAGTATAGTTAGGGCTAAGAAGTTCATATCATGGTCACAGTGCAATGTAATTTGTATATCTCGATAAAATATTTAGAGAATATACCAATCAACAATAAAATTAAAATGCATAGCATTAAGTCCAATATTGTGTAGGTTCCTCTTTTGTCCACCAGGGCAGCTCCGTCCCCTTGGGGAGTGGCTCTGCAGGTCATCCAGCATGTGCTGGTGATGTCTGGCACCAGGACGATGTTTTGAACAGCTTTTGTCCATTAAAACATGATATTATCATTTAAAACTGCATTTTGTATTTACTTGGGTTATTTTTGTTTAATATAAAAATATGCAAAAATAATTTAAATCAGGAATGGGGCCACAGTACTATCTAACATATCATGGTAAAAATTACTTATAAGCATCTACACCAGAAATGGGCAGTTTATTTACAGTAGATAATCAACCAGAATGCCTATTACAGCTGTGCTCATCGCACCACAGCGACTGACATAAATCGGTCGCATTTCAAAGCCATTCGTGAAATGACCACCAGGTGGGACAAAGTGCCATTTTCAGTTGCCGCAGTTTTTAATTGTACTTAGAGCCTAAGTCATAAAAAAAGTCATAACAATATGTATCGAAGAAATACTACAGTGATGGTAATTTCCACATCCGAGTACTTTATACAACAAACATGAAAAATCAGAACCAGGGCTATTGATATTTACAATAATGAGTTAAAAAAAATGGTTAAATTGTTAAATGTTATTTAGACAGATGATCAAGTTCACTAGTTGACAATTTTATTTGTACAAAGAATAAACTGATATAGCCTATCTCTGTTTGTATATTTTTATTGTTATTATTTTTTTAAAATCTTACGTTTAAAGACATCAAACTTTAAATATAGAAATAACTGGAAAAGTAGAATGTTAGCAGGGGTTTTGCTACACCTATGGTTACAGCTGTTCGTTACAGCAGCATCCTTCCATGGGTAACACAGTTGAGTTCATACAGCTGGTATTAATTTTCCTCACTATTCGATATGAAAGGATATTTTGGGAGGGGGCTTTACCTGATGCAACAGCTGTGGAGTCATCAGAAGCAAGACAGCGGCGGTACTTAGAGTACTGGGTGACAGGGCAGCTCCAAAGCACCACTGTCCAATGAGAGGGCAACTGCAGAATGCTTCAAGATAGTGCTGATACCACAGATCTGCTCCAAGCAATCTTGCTTGGAATATTGAATATGCTATACTGGTGCCACCAACCAGCTTCAGGTATACTGTGCTGGTGCCGACACCAGGCTGCCAGGTCATGATTGTCCAACCACCTGGCTTCAGGGACAATATGCTGGCACTGACACATGGATATGAGAATGTTGTGCTGGCACCAAATATGCCCAAAAGACGCAATGTGAGGATAGGATATATAATAACAGCCTCAAGCTAACACTAGCAGTAACAATAAGTTCTTGCCCATGAGCATTTAATTAGAATGAGGGTGAAGTCAAGCCCAAGAAATGGCACAGACATCAGCCATGGTGGCCTGGCCCTAGTGTTATGCATGAACATGCTACAAGAGTGTCATTTATTCAACATGCTAATTTATGGTGAACAGTGAATTGAACAGTTCAGTTTTCTTAAGTAACTTAAGAACTGTGGTGGAAATTCTGAAAACATTATAAAGACAAATAATTCATACACTAGGTAAAGCAAAGTAACAAGGGTTTTATTTTAAAATTCTGCAGAAGGACCAGTCTCATATAGCAAACAGTTGCAGCATGGAGAAAGGTGATTTCTTTCTCTCTGCTGTCCCACTTTAAACACAAATATCTCTGCTAACATAATTAGCGCCCTGTACATGAAGTTCCTACATTCAAACTCACAACTCTATCTGACCCAGAGCAGATGTCCTCACCTTATCATTTATTCAGGGACAACTACAATCAGTTTGTTTCTGTTCTATTCTCGGCCTTGTCTTTCTCTGTTTCATCAGACAGGTTTAAAGCTTCTATAGTCTACGTGTCACACTTACTACAAAGATCAGAATTAATACATGATTAAAATGTGATTTTTCCATTAAGGAACATGAACATGAGCTTTGTTAACATGCAGGTGATTGCGACGTGACAGCGATGAATGTGACCAGCAAAGTCTTCATTAAATTCCTAATATGGAGAATACAGACATCTTGCTTCCTGTCACTCACAAAGTGTATTTCATATATACAGTATATAAGCATTTTGTGGTCCTTGTGGCTCTAACAATCGTGCGTGTGTGTGTGTGTGTGTGTGTGTGCGTGTGTGTGTGTGGGTGTGTGAGTGTGAAAGAGAAAGAGAGAGAGAGAGAGGAAGTGGGAGGAAACTGTGAAATGCTGCTCATGGGCCCAAAGATCTAATGTTTTTGTAGCCAAAACATAGAAACATTTGGGGTAAAAGTTAAATTACATGTGTTTTATTGTTTTTTTGTTTGGGCTCACTACTGTATACACCAGTTAGACAACGGTAACAGCATAAGCAATCAGTTAGTTTATTGCCAAATACATGCTTCTCTACAACTCTGCAGAAAATCGTGGATTCACAAACAACTAGTAACTGGAGCATGAAGAATTCAAAAGTTTGCTGTAATGGGTTTTGTCTGTACTCGCTCTACAGTCAATCAGTTTTAGAACTGAAGGTGACATTAACATATTTGTACTCAACACTCTATCAGTAAACAGTGTGTCAGTGTGTGCGCGTGTGTGTGTGTGTGTGTGTGTTTCTTTCAGTTTTAATAACTGTTATTTTAAACAAGAAATAAATCAATTTAGTTACATTTTACAGATGCTGTTTTGTAATGTATAGTTGCATTTTACACAGGTTAACTGTATTAGGTAGATTACTACACATACACATATGTCTGAGTGTAAGTCTATGTTACCTGTATTCTCAGATTGCTTAAAGTTTCTGGGTCTCTGGGTCTCCGCATTGTCCTGATTCTCATAAACATCTTCATATGAGTTCCCGCTGTCACAGGAATCCGCTTTGCTGTTTTCTTTTACCTCTATATTCGCATAAATGTCATCACTCATCTCCATTTTTCTCTTTGCCTGTTATTTCAGTGGACTAGTTATCACTCTGTAAAGACAAACTTGTCCCAGTTATTAATTGTCGAAATTGTCTAATTGTCTACACTTATAGTGACTGTCTGAAGTCACACTGCACAAGTCACTGGATGTGTTGCTGCTATATTGATAGTCTGTTTCCTTTTTAACTCATTCTACACATGCAGCAAGCCGACAAATGAGAAGCTGACACACTGCGAAGACGCTTAAGCAGGAACGCCCTTGTGCAAGTCCCTAGACAGTCACTGCACAGTCATGTGACTACCAGACTCACCCTGAGAAGTTCCCTGATCATTTTATTAGATTGATCAGTCGAATAATGATTAATCATTTGATTAGATTTAAAATTATTTTACTGCAGGAATTACTGAGTCCTGAAGTGAAGCAGCTCCATCACACACCTGCCTGCTGCATCATCATACATATGTTCACTATAAAAAAGAAAAAAAGGAGACAGTCATTAGTTAACATTATTATGTTCACAGAAGTAATAAATATTAGTTTTTTTTCTTTTCATGAATACTTAAATCATGCTAAACAAAGCATGCTTCTCCTACAATGGTGCATATACAGTACAGTGTCGGTTGAACAAGATGATGATAAATTAACACAGTTTATTTCAACACTTGAATTATTGAATATTTTTTATTATACTGAATTGGTTTGCTATATGTTTGGACATTACAGCAGATCTTACAGTAGTTCAAGTATATTTATAATAATGCATCATAGTACAGTATGTTCTGCTGATTTCACACATAGATCACAGGAAGCTACTGCAGTTTGGTCTCTTCCTTTACTCTGGCTGCTTTAATGGCAGCCAGCAACTGAAGCTAAATGTGAAGCAACTGATTTTTTGCTCATATGAGACACATATTGGATATGTTCTATGTCCGTGTAAACAGGAAAAAAGTGCATGCATTCCGATATTTCGAGATCGGTTTCAGGCCTCCTTCATATGTGGAAATAAATCGGATATAAATCAGATATGTGCTAATGTGATTGTCGTGTAAACAGACAGATCGGATTTCCTGAGGCATTGTGTTCTGTACGTCATTAAAACTGCGACTTCTTCGCGGTTTAATGACGTAATGTTATTCTCTGGTGGAAGCGCGTGTGGAATTATAACATTGCAGGTGACATGGAAAAGGAAAAGCTTGATAGCCCTTTTCTGCATACAAAGCTAACCATTATTAGCAAGACATAAAGCTGCATCCACCACATGGAGGCACAGCACACAACACAGCACTAATCAGGAGCAACAAGCTACACCTGACCTCCTGGGAGACACTGTGTGCATTTTAATGATTGTGTGCAATGTGTTAACTCACACTATACATTTTAATCAGCCCTCCTGTATGACCTGAAGCTGCAACCTCTCTGCTCACACTGTATGTTCAAGCAACCAGGGATGGTCTGACTGCTTACACTGTATATAAGAACACCCTGAATGCAATTAAAAATGTTTAGCTTTTTATAGTGACAGTTAAAGGTACGGTGAATTAAGAGGGTTCACACAACATTGTGGTATGTCAAACCATGGACCATGTCAAACCCGCTCACACTGCAAGACCGCCGACCTAAATGTCTGACAGGTCCCTAAGTTAGATCTTTGGTTATACATTCAGCATGTCACAGTTTCCACCCACTTCCGTGCTCTCTCTCTCTCTACACAGCTATTCTATTCTCAACTGCCTGCACTGTATCGGGGTTTGTGATTGTCGGGTTTGCAGATTTTTTTTGGAATGTTGTAAAATCTGAATAATGTTTAAGAAATGAATAAAACACTTAGTGGCTTGTTATTACAATTGTGTGCAAAAAGACATTTTAACAATTAGTTTATTTCTCAATAAATTGATTCATTAGCATCTAGTGGCTTTCTGTTTACTGGAACTAAGTAGTCCTCTTAGTTCTACTCACTCACTCACTCAACTTCTATATTGCTTTATCCTGTATTCAGGGTGGCGGGGACCTGGAGCCTATCCCAGGAAGCTTAGGGCACGAGGCAGGGTACAATCCATCACAGGGCGCACACATACGCACAGTCATACACTCATTCACACACACATTCACACACTATGGGCAAATTTGGGAACACCAATTAACCTAACCTGCATATCTTTTGACTGTGGGAGGAAACCTGAGTACCCGGAGGAAACCCACCAAGCACGGGGAGAACATGCAAACTCAATGCATACAGAGATGGGAATCGACCCTGGAGGTGCAAGGCGACAGTGCTAACCAATACACCATTGTGCCGCTCCTCTTAGTTCTAGTAAAAGGGAAATTGTAATATTACAACATTGTGGCAACAGCTTGGGGAAGAAGTATACATTGGCATGACAGTCAGTGGCTACATACTGTACTTTTGGGCATATAGACATTAATTTCCCATTGCGACTCCATTATCTCAGGCTCATTCTTTATTTGTCACACATACAATGTGCACCGTATTTGTCTTATGTGTTTGTTGCTATGATCTATTTTTTTCACATACTGATGTGTAAAAAAGAGCAGTGGTCTGATCTTAGATCAGCGGAATTAGACAAAAAGTCTAACAGAATTTTTACTTTACATTATTTGGAATAAAATATAATGCATTGGGGCAAAGTACAGTATACATTATTATATCATAAGTATAACATTATTTTGTTATTTATATAAATGCTGTAATTTAACATGCACATTTGGGGTTTCATACATATGTGTGAGTTTGCAGTTCAAATTTTTTTACACTTTGAACTCAAGAAGCCACTGATACTGCTGGTCTAATGTGTAACTTCCTTCATTGTAACTTCACTTACTGACAGCAGCACATTTAGTTCCCTATACAGAGTACAGAGGCACCGCCTGACAGTCACATCCACACAGAGACACAGTCATTTCATGTTTTATAGAGACTTTAATAAATTAAAGATGTCTTGGTGTTCTTCTGAGCAGGATGATGAAGGTTATCTACAAGATTGCAGACATTGTTGAAGGTCATGACCCTGACACTGAGACACACCCAGGAGCACATTACACAGAGACTACAGTAGCTGTGCCCGTGACTTCGCGTGGAATACCCTTTCATTCTTTTACTACACGAATATTATTTCATTGAAACAAAAAATTATATATCACAAAACATATACCATTGTAATGTATATAACTTGTAAATACATTTTATGGTGAATTATTATTGTGCAGTTGTTGTTTTTTTACAGATTACTAGCCTATGTAACGGTAAGGAGTTACTGATTAAACTTATTCTTAAGGAAGTATTTGAAAAAACTTCCTCTTCACTAACACTTCTCTCTACATAGACTATGATTTAGTTGATACTGTATGTAGTTCACTATTTGGCCACTAGATATCATTTGAGATTCTACCAGAGAAAAATCCACTGGTTATACCAGGATAGATATCCAAAAATGCTATTACTTGTACAGAATACTCTATGTATTAATATATCAATTCTGTAATCAAATATAAAACAAAAACAAAGTGTATGTTTTTAAATAAATTCTACAGTTACACTACATGCCTAAAAGTATATGTAAATTACATTTTTGAGGGATGTTTCTTGTAACCACTTACATTACAAAATTACTGTCTTCAAAAAGTAATCAGTTACATTACAGCGTTACCTTCTGATTACTTTCAAGAATTTTTCCATTCCAGAAAATGAAAACTCTTCATGCATGTTGTTTTTCGTCAAGACCTTTATAATTATTCTACCATCATCACGCCACGAAGTTTGGCCCATAATCTGTTAACTACTAATACCCCTATTTCACCTATGCGGTTTCGCGCGGTGGCCGTAAGTACAGTTCATCATGATTCACCACAAGTTTTGCTGCTGTGATTTTTTTTTTGCCATCTTTCCACACGTCGGTCCTCGCAGAATTAAACCGCATAGGTGAGATAGGGGTATAACAGCAGGAATAACAAAGGGGGCGGGTTATCGGGGGTGGGGCTTGTAGGACAACTTTCACACACACACACACACACACACACACACACACACTAATGGACTGGGAATGACTGCTGTCTGGCTCACGGATTACATAATTTGTCTGAATAACGGATTACAGTTTTGGAAAAATAACTACGTACCTGAGTACTTAAATGGTGGACCTAATGCGTTACTTGTTACATCAAAAAAGTAGTCCAAGTACTTCACTGCATTACACCCAACACTGGTAAATTAAATAAATGTCCTGCCCCCTTTTGCATTCCCATTTGTGACATACATCCTGTGTGTGTTGTATGTTGTTGCTGCGGACAATTTTTTCACATACTGATTTGTAGAAGAGAGCAGGGGTTATTTTAGACCAGTGGCACTTCTATCCTGCAACTTCACAGTAAAGCTGCATAAAAGCCTCTGAAAAGTAAATCTATAAATAATCTACTGCAGGAACTGATGGAGGCTTGTATACAAAACAGTTTGTGGCAATTTCAGTTCTGAGCAATTTCAGAGTAAGTGCAGTCAATAAATTCTATTATGCTCCAGTTTAACGATCTTGTGTGTGAAGCCGCCATTTTCTGTAGTGCTTTAGGGGTGCATGCTCGTAGCAATAAACTAAATGATTGTTTCTGCTATTGCTTTGACTAACAGGTACATACAGCAGTGAGCCTTGTAAAAATAATGTTATTGCCAGTATTATCCGATATATCAACTCTCCCTCTCTCTCTCTCTCTCTCTCTCTCTCTCTCTCACACACACTCTTGCATGATTGTTAGAGGGCCACTAAATGCCTCTACATACTGTATGCACCCCCTTTGCAATTCAGATGCTAAAAAAATGCTAATTGCAAATTTAGCAGATGCAAAAAAATAATAAATATGTGTATAAATTAAATTTGATTAAGCTGATATTTGATTCTTCATAAACATAATCGAATCAGAATCTGGTTTATTGCCATGTCAGTTTTTACATACGAAAGAAATTGTCTTGGTAATGTGGTGTAAAAGCATGAGAAACTGTTAGAAGACATGAGGAAAGTTTAGTTTAGATTATTTATTTAACTAATCAGTGTTTGAAAAACTGAAAAGAGGGAGCCAGGCCACCATGACTGACCTCTGTGCCTCTCCCAGGCTTGGCTTCTCCCTCACTATAACCATATACGAATGGTCCAGTACTCAGCAGTAGCTAACACTGCTAGTGGTAGCTTAAAACTGTTTTCATAAGCAATAAGGAAGTGCCAGCAGGTTGTCCCTAAAGTCAGGTAGTGGGGCAAGCATGACCTTGTAGCTTGGGTGCAGAGCAAGGTATTTTTTTTTTTCAAAACTAGTGTTGGCACCAGCATCCTATCCCAGCTGTGCTATCAGGTTTCTCCTGGAGTTCTGTGCAGTTGCCCCCGCTTTGGAGAGTTGTGCTTTGAGAGGTGTCAGCCCCACTCTGATGTCAGCCTGATGCGAGATGTCTGATGTCAGCTCCACTCTGAGCATCCTGACACTCTTTCACTTCTAAAGACTCCACAGCTGTTGCATCAGGTAGCGCCCCTCCCAAATATTTTTTTAGGAGAGATTCATACCAGTTGCCTGAATTCCTCTATAATCCCCAGACTGGAATTCTGCTATGAGATAAAAAACTGTGACCATAAACATAAACCTGCAAAACCTGTAGCAAAAACCCTGCAGAGTCAAACTCCAGCTGGTTATAGACACTTGGTTTAGTCATAAGTATCACAAGGAATCACCAAAGGAAGGGGGCTGATGCGAAACACTGGCATGCCCACCCTGGCATTGTGGCCACTCATAGTTTCCAATGCTTGCTTACCTAAATGGTCTTGGGTTCTGTCACAAATGAAGGTACATACAGTATGGGGAGCAGTGAGAAATGTGAAGGGGGCATCATGTGTACACATCATGTTCGAGCACTGTTTTTTCCCTGTGCTTATAGTAACAGTATTATTTTTAATAATAGTATTTTTAGATTTGTTAGTT
>JAQMYJ010000013.1:4556403-4566876 GCA_030014305.1 Clarias laeviceps | reverse complement strand
TCTTGTATGTCATTAATTTGATAAAGGTTAATAAAGTCATTATCAAAGTCCCTGTCCATGTACTGGAGTCTGATGTCTTAAATAAAACTAAATAAAAAGTAACAAGCTACTCAGAACTAACAAATGAAATGGTCATGTAAGAAACATTAGTAGATGTAGCAGATCTTACCTGTTGTGAGTAAAGCACACCTTTTAGTAAGGACCAGAAAAACTGCAAAAGATAAAAAAAAAAATGTGTAAAAATGTTAACATTTTAATTAGGTTAACATCAAGTATAAAAATTTGCCCATTGTACACAAAAATATATTTTATTTCAAGACCATTTTCATATTGTACACATTATTTTAGCATTTGTGTACGATACCCATGAAAAAAACAGGCCAATGTTTAATTCATGGTACCTCAAAACTTGGTAATTATACACATGTTTCAGATCAATTTAAAGTTAAACTATAAATACTGCAGAAATTATGTTTATTTTTAGTACATGTTAAATAACTGCTCTTGGTGAGATGTTGGTGGGATGGTGGTGGGATGGTGAGATGTTCCAGTTAAATGTATGCATAATTTATATATAAAATGTGTGTGTGTATGTGTGTGTGTGAATATTGGAACAATGGAGACTCGAACACTGCTTTTGAAAAAAATATATCTGTATAATTACTGATGTACCACCAGCCCTTTTATCAAGCATCTTATTACATTGTTGTTTTGTTCGAACCACAGATATAAGTTAAGATAACATAATTATTACTATATATAATTATATACTTTTCGCCAAATAATGTGAATATATGCAGTGGACCAACCTGTGACACGCGGCTAAATCCGTTAGCTAACTTCAGTCTAAAACACTAGCACTCTCTAAAACTACAGAAGCAGGACAAAGTTAAATACCATATATATTATCACATATAAAAATATGTACTGGTGAAAAAAAACTAATAGGAAAAATCTTACCTTTTTCGTGTGTTGACCTCCTCTGTCAAAACGGACAGAACTGCAGCGGGTAACACGCGCGTGCGGGCGGAGAGTCAATTAACTTTGCGCAGGTGTAGTTTGAATTGTCTTGCTCTTCTGTTTCATTAGTGGTTCATGACAGCTGGCACAACCTGCCTTGTTAATTTTTTTTGTGTGTTGGTCTTTCGGCTGCTCCTGGCAAGGGGTCGCCACAGCGGAATATCCAGTCCACATTACAACTTGGCAAAGGTTTTACACCGGATGCCCTTCCTGACGCAACCCTCCCATTTTATCCGGGCTAGGAACCGGCACTGCATCCAGTGGCTGGGGTTTGGGCACTGGCTGGGAATCGAACCCGGGCTTCCGCATGGCAGGCGAAACACCTACCACTGAGCCACCAGTGCCCTGTTCTTTAAAACACTACAATACAATATTTTATGATAACAACTAAGTTTACTTTTCTAATTTGTACAGATTACAAAAAATTCAAGGCAAAAATATGTTGAAACGCTTTTCTCCAGGACGTCTTTTAGAGAGCATTGACTGAAATAAACACAAGCAGATTTAATTTTTAACAAAATAATAACATCACGTTTATCTCATGGGTTTTCACATGTGATCTCATGGGTTTTACACAAAAATGTTCCAAAACATTTTTATCATTTTTGCATATGTAAAAACATGTGAAATTCATGTCTTCTCTGTAAATGATATTGTTAATTTTACTGCAATAAACCGTATTTTCATATGTTTTTAACTGTTAAATGTAAGGTCATGGTTTTTCACTGTAAACTTTACAGTTATCGCATGTTTTGTGGAATACGGTTTTATTCTGTAGCATTTATACAGTATTTTACCGTTAAATTTACGGACATGTTTTACAGTGTACCTCAGCGGCTCCGTGGTGGCGAAGACGGTGTAGCCGCTGTCCCCGTCTTTACATTTAAAGTTCACGTCCAGTGTCGGATCTTCATTGTTTAAAATCATCAGCACCTGCCTGCGGAAGGACAGGACGTGCCGCATGTTGGAGCTCTTACACCCGAGCGGGATAGCTCTCATGGGGCCGATGAGAGGCAGCTCCTTCATTATAGCCTCGTCCTTTATGAACAGAGGCACGTTTGATATGACCACCCGCACTGTGGGGACAGACAGAGGGGTGACTTTAACAGCGGCTCTTCTCACGCATATTCCGCTCCGCGTCAGTGTGCTCGCGAGGTCGACTCTGTTCACAAACACCACCACCGCTTTATTCATCCGGGAGGCAGAGTAGATGTTCTCACACCCGACCTGCTCCCACACCACTAACAACACGTCCTCAATCGGCACGCCATCCCCCGGAACGCACCTGATGCCATGCCGGTGGGATAAGGTCTCCACACCGGCCTCAGAGGCCATGGTGCCTGCTCTCTCTCTCTTTCACTTTAAACTTTTATTTAAACTAAAACCATTTACTGATTAAATAAAAATAAAAATAAATAAACAGTCTCCGGAAAATTCTTTTGGCAGAACGCCAAACAGCACAACAAAACGCACACACAGCGCATGCGCAGAGAGAGAGAGAGGGAGAGAGAGAGACTTAAGATACAAACAGGATTTATTAAAGAAACATGTCAGACCTATTTACATATTTCCATGTGTCTGGTGTTATTTACATATTTACAGTTTATTTTTTTCAAGTAAATAGAATTCCCACTAAGATCTGCGGTTGCTGTACCTCTTCGGTGGATATGTTAGGGGCGGGGTCAGCATTAGGGGCGGGGTCACTGTCAGTGCTGACTACTGTAAGGGCAACGGGTTTTACACTCGTGCTGTTTACAGGAGTGTTGGTGTTCATACCAGCACCGGGTGCGGGGTGTGTCCCTGTGGTGTCGGTGTGTTCTGAACTGACATTTATGAGCTGTGACTCGGGTGTGTTGATGCTCTGATTCGGACTCCCCAGTGTTTTCCAGCTCCTGTTTCCCTGTCCGAGTTGCCCCCCTGAGCTCCCTGGCTGCCACTCCGTGCGACAGCTCAGTCTTTTATTACCTACATTCCCACACTTGAAACACCTCAGCCACTCTGTGGTGGCATAAACAGTGTAGCTACTGTCCCCCTCTTCACACTTAAAATTTATATTAAGTGTTCCTTCTTTGTCATTTAAAACCATTTAAATCTGCCTCCGGAAAGACAGGACCTGTCTCACGTTAAAGCTCTTGCACCCGAGCAGGACTGCCCTTATGGGGCCGATGAACTCCCCGAAGTGGGCCAGCTTCTTCATTATTGCCTTGTCTTTTATGAACGGAGGCATGTTTGAGATCACCACACGTGTAGCAGGGACAGACAGAGGGGTAACATGGACCGTGGCTCCTCTTACACATGTTCCACTTTTTGTCAGTTTGCTAATAATGTAATATAAAGTCACACGACCATAGTAAGGTTATTTATTTAAGGTGTTCACCACCATTCACCATCCAAGATAGGTTATGATCACGTGACCCTCTAAGTTGTCATGTTCACATTTGATCATTAAATAAACTTTCTCTACTTATTTGCTCGAAGTATGTAATTTTTGTTTTGTTTTGTTTTTTTATTGTCATGTTTAGTATTTTACTAATTTTAATTTGTTTACACTTTAAAACGTTACTTGCAAGAAATCCTTTACCAAATTATTTTATGAATAAAGATGATTATTACTTCTCAGTTTGTTTGTTTAAACAATTTGTTGTTCATTGTTAAACTAATTTGTTGTTATAGGAAACAAATTAGTTATGTAGGTAGTGGCCCTGCTTTATTTATTTTTCCAACTCAGCAAAAAGTAATTTAATGAAGTCTGCTACAATTAGATTAGGTGGTAACACTTCATAATAACTGCACACCATTTATTAGTTGATCATGAGTAAATTCTTAGCTTATGAGGCACCGTATAGGGCTTCAAACTTCATTCATGAACACACATGAAACACTTACATACACATATATGAAACAGTCACACATACATATACACTTTGCAGTATCTTTTGTTCAATCATTAGTGTTTTCTTTTGGTCATGTTTATTTTGGTCAGAAACACCACCACTGCTTTGTTCATCCGTGAGGCAGAGTAGATGTTCTCACACCCGACCTGCTCTCCCACCGCTAACAGCACCTCCTCCACCTGTACACCGTCCTCCGGCGCACCTCTAATGCCATGCCAGAGAGACAGCGTCTCCACACCGGTCTCAGAGGCCATGGTGCCCCGCCCACTCTCTCGCACTCTAAAATAATTACTTTTTTTTTTTACTAATAGCATATGCTAAATTAAAAAAAATTAAAAAGCAAACTTGGCAGAATGCCAGTCTTCCACATGTTTGTCTCATATCAAGCACAGAGAGAGAGAGAGAGAGAGAGAGAGAGAGTTTTAAGTGCCTTTTATTCTAACTATTCATGACATGTCTTCCCTACTAACATTAAAAAAAAAGATTGTTGACCTGATACATGAGGAAATTTTAAATAGATAGAAACTAATAGAATAGGAATAGTTAAAACTAATAGAATATGAAGATACATGTATGACTGTTTAATGATTAAAAACCTTTGCAATGTGGTTTTACAGTAAAAAGTCATAAAATAGCACCTATCAGGGATAACACCTGGAGGGAGCCTTTCAGCCGTGGGACTTGTTTTGGGATGTTGGCTAGGAGTTCATTTCCTAAAATGCACCTCTGTCACATGATTGGATTGTTGAAAACCTTTTAAACACAACATGAAACTTCACCCTGTTCCCAAACCTAACACATTTCCCTGTGTCTGTGTGTCATTTTAGCATAAAAAAAATTACCCCCATGTCTGGCCTTTAAGAGGGTTTTCATCATCAGTTCTGGGTTCAATGTGCCACTGCCTTTCATTTGGTTTGTACATGTGAGACAGGTAGCTAGTTTGGCCTGGACTAATAAAAAATGAGTATACAAATATTTTCTTTTTGTGCGGGTGAGTTTCTCGGGCCAAGGATGTAAAAGTTCTCTGTCAGGATTTGTCTAAATCTCACTCTCCATCCTCTGAGTGCTAACATTAGCCCTGATCTATCACAACTTAGAAAGAGGTGGTCTAGTGATTCCTCTCTCCTACAGAAAGGGTGTGTTGTAGCTTTGGTGGAGTCAGTATGTGCTATGTGTCCACTGTTACTGTAGATGATGATAAAAGTTCTCAAGGTGTTCTGTTATCAAATACACAGGACTTCATCACTGAACAGCTGCAAGGAAGTCGAGCTTGGATTGGTCTGAGTGACAGAGACACAGAGGGAAAGTGGAAATGGGTGGACGGTACACCAGTGACCTCTGGGTAAGACACTGCATGTGTGTGTCAGCATTTTTTTTGTTGTGCATTTGAGACTGCAGAGTAAATCCTGTGAATAAATCTAGATTAATCTTTTTTTCTTTTATATTTTTATTGATCAGAGATCAATTTGTTATGATTTGTTTGGAATCTTCAATCTAAATCAGATTGTCTTTTCATTTTGTTTCAGTAAATGGGATACAGGTCAACCAGATAATTACGAAGGTAATGAAGACTGTGGTGAGACTGGGTTTCTTGATAAACTGCGCTGGAATGACAGACCATGCTCTCATGAACTAGTCTGGATCTGTGAGAAGAGAAAATAACTAAATGCTCCCAAATAAATCAAGCTGAGTGTATTAATCAGTGGGATGAGTTTTAACTGTGTCTTCAAGAAATTATTATTGTTTATTATTATAACTGCTGAGCACAACAACATTATTTGGCACTTATATGTTTATCTGTACTGCTTGAATAACTAGTAAGCTGTGATAATATAAACCTCACCCTCTCTCTCATCAGGCTTAGTGTCCAGTACTTCATGACATTGCAGGAGTTCTACATTCAGTGGAACAGATTATCAGAGACTCTTACTGTAGTAAACTCACTGTAATATAAAGTCACAAGACCATAGCAAGGTTATTTATTTAAGGTGTTCACCACCATTCATCATCTAAGATAAGTTATGATCATGTGACCCTTTAAGTTGTCTTGCTCACATTTTGTCATTAAATGCATTGTTAAACTAATTTGTTGTTATAGGAAACAAATTAATTATGTAGGTAAAGACCCTGATTTATTTACCCTCCCACCCCATTATACCATTATAAAGTAGTAACACTTTATAATAACCATGTACTGTATTAGTTGATCATAAGTAAACTCTTAGTTCATCAGCGTAAGTGTAAGTAAATGATTATTAAACTATTTAAAAGTACATGTATACACTAATTGTTTAGACATCCTGATACAAATTGTTTAAACATACTGTTAACAAATGCTTCATAAACATATATTTTTTGCTATAAATCATGATTCATTCAGGTAGTTAAAAATCATTTAGTACTTTTCTAGTTAACAATTTCTGTGAGCTCTTCTAAAGTGAGGACTATTTATTTCTTTTAAAGCATTCAAAAGCTCAATTATGGTTTCAAAAGAGAAAGGAAACAGCACAGATTGATACAGAATGTTTATGAATGTTTAATATGAACATTTATTACAAAGAATGGAACTGTACAACTTTCTACTTGATAGAAAATACAAATAAAACTCTGCAATTCCACATAAAAAAATAAAATTAACAAAATAAGCCACAAAATGAAGAAAATTAACAAAATATTTAAACAGCAAAAAGCAGAGAAAAAATATATACTCAACAGATTGTCAAAAATATATGACATTTAATATTGAAAAAAGGTTTCTTGTAACAGTTAACATGTCTGAGTGAGAATTCAGTGCAAAATGTGAGTCACAAAAAGTGCAAAACTGTAAACCTGTAAACCTTCAGAAAACTTAACTCTAAAGTAAACTGAAAATAAACCTCAGAAATCTGATATAAAAAAGTATAATTCTGTAAAATGTAAACATTTCTGAATAAAATATACCAGTTTCTACATTAGATTACACATGTGGCAAAATGCAACAAATACATCCTTCATGAAGCCAATCATAAGCAACAATAATCAAAATCAAT
Organism: Clarias laeviceps; assembly: GCA_030014305.1. Taxonomy (NCBI): domain Eukaryota; kingdom Metazoa; phylum Chordata; class Actinopteri; order Siluriformes; family Clariidae; genus Clarias; species Clarias laeviceps. The sequence goes on along the minus strand of JAQMYJ010000013.1, from coordinate 4,559,933 downwards.
TAAAATTCAGCTACCTCAATATTAACTTTCAACCATTAGCGAACAGCAGTGAATATCGCGGATGTGTTTCAGCTCATTTAGTACAACTTTAGTGTGAACTCTTCACTAGGTCAGTTCACTTCTTTAGGGGCAGAAGCTTTCCAGAAGCTTTAAAGGCTTTGATTGTATCTTCTATCTTCATGGTTGTTAAGGTTTTTAATTTTTAAGTGGTTTTTAATCTTCTTTTTCTTTCAGTGGTTATAGTGACTGAATATGACTACTTGTACTTGAAATTGCCATGAATCACATGGCAATATCCTGGTGTTTCTTTGCTATCCATTCATTCCAACACTGGATCACAGAAGACAATAAATACATAATAAATTCTTTATAAAACAGCAACAATATAATAAATAAATAAATAAACTACCTTATTCACGGCAAGGTAGTCAGAAAGCACACTCTCAGTCCGATTTTTCCTAGGTCTCCAAATCTGCTCCTTGTAGGATCTCTCAAAATGCTGGGTGTGGGCACCAGTGTGTGGATTTACATACCACCTGCTGTGGTTGACGGTGTGATGGTTTAACTCTGGTGCAGGGAGTATGCAATAGGCACGCCACTTGTCACTGATAATTGATGACCCAGGACTAACATCATGGCCAATCAAGAGGACAAGTTGTCTTCTGGATCTTCTTTCCATAAGACGTAGAACAAGTTTTCCAGATCTTCTCTGCTGATTTAGCCTCACACCTAACACCCCATAGACCCATATCTTTATTTTCCAGGCACCAGCTATCCTTCCTCTACCTTACTGATGGAGAAGAAAGTCAACAAGCACAGACATAAAAAGATACATCACAATAACAGTAACTTTAGTAATTATATTTGGCATTTAATTGAAGTTGATATCGATATAACATACCATTCTTTTGTGCTGAAAAAGGCTTTGGTCAATCACAACAACCTCCCTTCTTCCACCAATCTGCTGGCCTGTACACCTTTTCATGCTTTCAACGGTGACACAGCCTTCACTTATTCTCTTTGCCATTTTACTAAGAGTTGCTGAACTGCCAGCAATGCTGTCATCCATCATGTCTATCTGCTGTGACAGTAAACCTTGTGTAAACCTTCTAAGACAAACAGAACATGTAATGTTTATGACTCTGTATGCAATATTTTAATCATTAAACATTTTATTCAAATGACAAAGAGAACAGCAACAAAGTGAATTTATGACATTCATACTTATCTTTCTATTATTATAACTTGTCTAATGTATCCGTACATAAATTGCATCCACTTCCTGAAGGTGACCTTTGAGCCACTAAAGATTGATGAAAGATTGTCTCCAAACAGAAAAAGCACAGGGCTGTGGGAGACGAGGAGTGGGTGTCATGTCTCTGAAGGTTCGTTTCCCCTGGGAATCAAACCTGAGACTTTTGGATTCACAAACTACAATGCTGAATAGTGGGATGTTGTGCAGACAGTGTCAAGCAGTGAATTTGGGGAAAAGGAACCAAAATGTAAAAACAAAGTTGCTTGTTGGATTTTTCTGTCAACCTACAACCCGCAACCCATAATAATTTTAAGCAACTTAGAAAAAACAAAGTCATGTAATATAATCAGAACTGGCAACTATGTCAGCAGCAGGAGTTTATTACCAAAACAAAACTGTTAAAGGTTGTTTTCCAATTAATTTAAAAATTATTTTCCAAATAAAAAAATAAATAAATAATGGGGAAGTCTAGTTTCCTTGACCCCCAGGAGAGAAGATCACTGATAAAACTATACTCAGGGTGTCTGTCTGAAGTCTCCCTGTGTAAGTGACTGGATGTGTTGCTGCTGTACTGAAAGCCTGTTTCCTCTTTCATTATTTCTATACATGCAACAAACCACAAGTGAGAAACTGACACACTGTAGCAACACTTAAGCATGAAGGCCTTAATGGGGCACCTACAGTATACCGTCATGTGACTACCAGACTCACACTGAGAAGTTTACTGAACATTTTATTAGTATATGGATGATGATTTTAAAATGCATGAATTACTGAATTACTAAATGCATGAGTCCTGAAGTGAAGCAGCTCCATCACACACCTGCCTGCTGCGTCATCAGGTGTTGCATCTGTTCATTATAGAGAATGAAAAAGCAGACCGAGGTTAGTTAATATTATTTTGTTCACGGAAGTAATAAACATTTGTGGTTACATTTTACTGATTTACAAGAATATTTAAAACAAACAGTTTCTGTTTGAACAAGACGATGATGAATTATTGCAGTTTATTTCAGCACTGTTGAATTATTTAACATTTTTTATTATACTGAATGTTCACTGAACATCCAGTGCAACACATCCAGGATACTGAGTCATTTCTATAACAGCAGATCTGACAGGAGTTCAGGCATTTGTATCTGCATCTCGAGGCATCTGATTCACAGGAAGCTACTGCACTTCGGTCTCTTCCTTTACTGGCAGCCAGAAACTAAGCTGCATAAAAGCTAAGTATTATCATCAACAAATAAAGCTGCATCCACCACAGAGAGGCACAAGTCTGCTCCACAGTAATCAGGAGCAGTGAGCTACACCTGACCTCCTGCTACTTAAAGCTGGGAGACACTGTGTGAGTTTTAATGATGGTGTGTAATGTGTTATCTCACATTGTACATTTTAATCAGCCTTCCTTTATGACCTGAAGCTGTTTTACTGACCTACTGATTTACTGCCTCTCAGTACACCACTCTCGCGGTAGCAGAATAAACAGGTACAGGAGCGGTAGCGTGAGAAGGAACTGTCCATTATTAGTTAATTGATTGATGATGTCATCCTTCTCCTGGACAGATTTTTTTAAAAAGGGTGCGCAAATATACTTCGCTCGCTCTAGTGTCTATGTGTGTGAAACACTGCTGTGGAATGTCAGCACATGGACCTGCTCACACTGCATGTCTGTAGATCACACCTGAACTTCTCAATCTCACTCACTCATTCTCTATATCACTTCTCCTGTACAAGGTCGGGGAAACACTGAGCCTAACTTAGATATTTACACCCTTGAGCAGCATGACACCCCCCCCCCACCCACACACACCTTCCCCTTTTTCACAGCTATGTCATTCTCCTCTGCCTGCACTGTCTCCTGGTTCGTGAATGTCTGACTTGCAGCTCTTTATGGGGTGTTGAAAAAATAGAACAATATTTAAATGAGGATTAAAACACTTAGTGCCATGTGTTTACGGTTGTGTGCAAAATGACATTTTAGTGATTGGTTTATTGCTTAATAAATGTATTGATTAGTAGCTTTGTTATTGCTCTTTTTATTTTTTGAATAGCAAACATGTTGATCCCAGCAGTATTCAGTGGGGTTTAAGGTGTCTGTGCAGGAAACTCGTTCTTCCACACAAACATGGCAAACCATGACCTCAGTTTGTGCACAGGGGCATTATCATGCTGGATTAGGTTCTGGTCTCATTTTCTAATTACATATGATAAAATCTAAAGGCTCACTGTGTTAATGTTTACTTTGCTTAAATTCGATCATAATAAGATTTAA
>JAQMYJ010000013.1:4455444-4466163 GCA_030014305.1 Clarias laeviceps | reverse complement strand
ATATAACTATAGACCGACGCCTCAGGCATCAGTTCATTCTCTCAAGGATTAATGAGCCGCAGCTCCTTTAGAGCTGCACGTAGTAGTGGATAAAATCAAGTTAAACATTGTAATTAAACGAATTTATAATCACAGTACTAAAATTACAGTACAAAGTTTATTTAAATTACATCTTATTAGGATAAAATTTAAGCATCGTAAATGTTAACACAGTGAGCCTTTAGATTTTATCATGTGTAATTAAAAAAGCTACGCGTGTAGAGTTTTGTGTCATCTTATACTTTGCGTTCTTAAAATTTGTAGCAGATTTATTAACTGAAATAAAAGAAACTAAATGACCATAAAATTCGTGTCAGCAGATGTCATACAGCAACGCTTGTGTTTTTGTGTTATTATAAGAATGAATTGCAGTAGGCTGGTTTGATCATCATAATTTTCTTTAATAAATAATGAAACCATTTTAACAAACATACACTTTTACATTCCAGTAGCACCCCCGCTGCACTGTACCACTGCCGGCAAAACCTTCTGAAGATGGTCAATATATTTACTGCACGCAGTTTTGGTCAAGCGATCTCTCCAGAAAGTCACAATGGCCTGAAGAAGCTCATCTTTGTTCCATGGCTTAGCCTCACATCTGACGAACTCCTTCAGCGCGTGCCAAACCATCTCTATCGGGTTGACATCAGGAGACCTGCATGTAAGGAATACAAGTTAGAGGAAATTGTCATGTGAACATTTCATAAACAAATTAAGCTAAAATAACGGAACACAGGGCATAAGAAACATACTCGGCTGGTGTTTTAACCCAGTTGATCTCCGCCTCAGCAATACACTGTCTCGCTGCTGTATCCTTTGGGTCGTTGTCTATAACGTAAATGAAAGAAACGTTATACAACACATCGATGATTTATGAACACTATCAAACACATATATTCCGCTAACAGAAATTACAAAATATCAAAATGTGAGAGTTCACCACTAGAGGGCAATGTTTTATGTTTGTAGTTTTAGTTTGTAGACTCAGTTTCCCAGAAGGCACCTCAGTCAGGTGACGTGGGTGCGCACCTGAACCGAGGAAGCTCATTAGCATTGTTATAAATACCTGTTTGTTCTGGGAAACCGGGTCGAGCATTAATTTCAGTTCTGTTAAGTGGGTTTTGTTTTGTCTTGTTATGTTCTGTTGGCATTTGGTTTATGGAGCTTTTAGTTTAGTTTATATTCGTTTAATTAGGATTAGCCTCTAGGAGAGTTAGCCTTTTGTGTATACCCTCCTGTGTGAGTAACCCCCTTTGCATGTTTAGGTCTTAGTCTGTATAAATACTAATCAGTGCACTACTAACCTGCTTAGATCTTAGTCTGTCTAGTCTGAGTCTGTCTAGTCTCCTCGTCTGTTTAGATCTTAGTCTGTTTAGGTACTAACCTGTTTAGCCACTAAACTTTAGAGTTCTTAGTCTGGTTCATACCTAGTCTGCTCATCCCTTGGGTCTCCGGCTACTAGCCTGTTTAGCAATTAGTCTGTTTAGCTACTAGCTAGCTTAGCTACTAATGTGCATAACAGCTAGTGGGCCTAGCCAAGTCTGTCTTGTGTTTATCCCCTGCATGTATAGTCCCCTGTGTTAAGTCCTCTAGTTTCTTTAGTGTCTTGTCTCGTCCTGTTTGTATCCCAGGTCTGTACTGTCTATTAGTGTGTAATCCGTAGTCTGTGTATGGTTAACTGTTTGAGTTCTGTTTTATAGTATGCTTCAAAGTTAAGCCAACTTCATTTGTTCTTGTTTGTTTAGTTTTGTCATTAAAATACTTTGCTTTCACAACATCCCCCTCTATGCCTTGCCTCAACACTTGACAGTTCAACACTTGACAGAATGTGACCGAATGCTCGACCAAACAAAAGATTGCACGGATTAAAAAATCTCTATCAAATATTATATTAGGACATACATTCATAGGTTTATTATCAAATATATTATTACTATTATAATGAACCCTGGGCATGTGCTTATTTTATGGCACGTTTATTTTACAGGGGTATGTCATGTAATACAAAACTAACACAATTAGTTTTCACAAAAACACTAAATAAATATTGTTTAGGATGAAAAATTACAATAAATGATTTTTATTGAAAAAAATAAGTAATATAACAATATATGGTGGAGAGCGTCGCAAAAAAGAGCAAAAACTCATCATACAGACTATTACTTGCTGACAGTTTTTACTCTATAACTTCGTTAATCTGTTTCTTATGAGTTAAATATTTGACTCAGTTGTGAGTGGGGTGGTGCAGAAAAAGAAATATAGCCTTCCTCGTCCCAGGACCTGTGGGGGATGGCTCCTTATTTGTATTTGAATGCTGTCCGACATTGGAAAGCACAAATAAACACTAAAACAACAACCAGACAAAGTGTGAACGAATTACTGTAAGAGGTGATGATACAGCATGATTATTATTATTTACTACAACAATTGACCTTTAAGCAAAATATAACCTGTATTTTCTTGTTTTATATTGATCACTGTTTTAACTTTGACTCGTTTGACTTAGACTAAAATGAAAATTTTAAAATGAATGAATAACACATTGCGACAATGTAAGATTTTAAAGTGGGTACACGTTGTGGCAAATAAACATTAATGTAAACTGCTTAGTTTGTTGAGTAAACTTTAAAAAGCTGTGCAACTTGTAATGATGCGGGTTGGAACGGGCAGATCCGCGGGCTGCTACTGCGTGGAGTTCTAAACAGGCAAAGGTGCAGCCATTTATAGACACGCGGTTGCCAGGCAACGCCGCAATCAGCCTGGATATGCCACACCTGGTGGTGTGCCTATTTAAGGGTCCTGATACCTCTGCACTTTGTGCGAATATTAGGTAGCACCGGTAAGGTATTAGGGCCAAGAAAAAGACCAAAGAAAAGAAGACGAAAAGTCAAAGACAAGCGCTGAAGAAGTCAACTCCTCTCTCTCTACCATAAATCCTCGGTAAGGGCAAACGCCCCAAGAGGATATAGTTTTTGTTTTGTTTTCCAGAGCCCTGTCTGTTCTTACGTAGATGGCAGAGCTCTGTTTATTTTGTGTTATTAGTTTTCATTTGTTTCCTTTTAAGTTCTCTTAATTAATAATCCCACGCCATCTCCAAACAGGAAGGTCTTCCAGTGCGTATCATAAGCACTCTCACAGCCTCCTATTTCGCTGATCCCCTCTAAAGCCCTGCTTCAGCGCTCTTATAACCACTATAACATCTCGTGGTGCGGCTCTCCATACCACGCCACGTAACACAACTTGTTAATAAACTTTTTTTATGTTGAGGCGGCTTGTAGTTTTTACAGTGCAAAGTGCAAACGAATAACAAATCTGCCTTTCTTCTTCTTTCACTTCTTAATGTCCTGACTCTACTTGTGTGAACTACAATGGGTGTTAGTATTAGGGCGATTAAACTCTGACAGAATGTATGGGGATTACAATGGGCTATTACCAAGTATGGGCTAATGCTTAACAGTTGCGCAATTATGTAGCTATTCAATAATTAATGACAATATTGTAATTATTTAAATAACAATTAAAAAACAAGATTATGATTAACGATCAGGTAATATCCCAGTTCTACGTTTTTTAAAAGTAATTGTTCTTATATGACTCTTTGCCAGGGTAAATCGTTCAGTGACAGACCTAAGTTTCCATGTACTGTAACACAGGTGCGTCTGTATAAATAAATAGGTCAGATGTATCATTGGGGCAGTTGTTGTCCTTTTTATTATTTTAAAAGTAACCCAGGGCATAATTTCATGGAACCAAAGTTCTTGCCATGGAATCACCAATGAACATCTTACATTGTTAGTGTCACGCTGTGATCATTTATTTATGTGCTTCAACGTTCATCTTAAACGAAGCATGCATTGCCATGCTTGGAAGCTTGGATTACACAGCAAAAAAAATTAGTACAACCAAATCTTTGAATCCTTGATGATACGGCTTAAATATTTAATACAACAAATATAAGACAGTATATTTTGGTTCAGTGCCACATGAAGTGTGAATGAAAAACAAATTACTGTATTACCTAATGATACAGCATGATTATTATTATGTAGTACAAAAATTGCCCTTTAAGCAAAATAGAACATGTATTGTCTTGTTTTATGCTGATCATTGTTTTAACATTGACTCGTTTGACTTAGACTTAGAAAGTGCGAACGAAAAATGAATTAAGAGACCTTGATTATACTGCATAAACATCATTCATCTTAAATGAAGCATGCATTGCCATGCTTGGAAGCTTGGATTAAAAAAATAATAATAAATAGTACAACCAAATCTTTGAATCCTTGATGATACGGCTTAAATATTTAATACAACAAATATAAGACAGTATATTTTGGTTCAGTGCCACATGAAGTGTGAACGAAAAACTAATTACTGTATTACATTTAAGCAAAATAGAACATGCATTGTCTTGTTTTATGCTCATTATTGTTTTAACTTTGACTCGTTTGACTACAATATTCTATCATTCTTTATAGTTTTACCTACAATGTTTTAATCATTGCACTATGTTGACAGGAATCTTTGGAAAACAGAGCCCCTCGCCCTCAAGCATTAACAGAGAGGAGAGCAAAACCTCCTACTGCTGCCAAAAAGAAGCGCTTGATGCAGAAAAAAGCGGTAACTTGCTTTAAGTTTAAATATGAATTTTATTATAGACAAACATTAAACCGCAGATGTGAAACTGAGAAAAAATACTTTTTTATTTTAATTATTTTTGGTTGTCCAGTTTGCAAATTGCTATTAAGACAACCTATTATTTCCTCGAGGGGGAAAAACAAAGTTTACTCAAGATACGTAACCACAGACAGATTTGTATTAACACATATACTTTATCCTAATATACTCTAGGCAGCTACCCTGTTTAGAGGAGTTTTTGAAGAAAGACAGACTGTGGTGGACTTGAGGCCGGAGCTGGAGAAGTGTGACGCAGAGAACGAGTCGCTGAAACAGCAGCTGCGTGTCTGCAAGGCAAAGATGGATGACCTTCGGAGGAAGTTGCGCGTCTGGAAAGAGGCAAACACAGAGCTGCAAGCTACAGTAAAAGGACTCGTTGAGACCAACTCTAGTGTTGTAGCGCAACTAAGAGAGGTTCTTAGTACACGGTGGAACTGTGCACACACCCCAACCCCAGACTTCTGTACACTGACCAGGTGTACTCCTAGTGGGGATTCAGAGAGCGGGGAAATGATGCCTTCAGCCACAGCATCCATTACAAGCTTCCATCCCGAACTTGCGTTTACTCCTCCCACTATGGAGCTTCTCGAGGCGCTGATGATTCAAAGTCGAGGGCGGCCAGATCGGCTTGGTTGCTTGCTGTTCCGCACTGTGGTACTGCAGGCTGTCTATAAAGAATGGGCATCCAGAACAAACAGGGATGGTTCCAGAGGCAAACATGGACTGCCCGTGAACTTAAGACATTTTTTTATGGTGACAGTGGGCCAGAAGTTTCCCTTCCTGTCTAGCGCTGACAGCAAGCGGGTCAAGGACTGAGTGAATGAATTTCTTCGCTCACCGAGGATCACTGTTGCACACCGACGTTTACAATATTAAATATAGTTTTTGCTCTATTTTATTTTGTCGGGTTCTAAAACTTTATTTTTACATGGTTGGTTATTTTTTATTGATTTATTATTATCCTATATAATTTGTGGTTTCATATTTAAAACATGTGATTCATTCTCTTTTTTTATTCTGGTATATATATAAGTTTGCTCTATTTGTTTTAGTTATTTCTATATTTAAATTTTTATGTCTTTAACTTCAAATTTTATTCTTGTCTAAATAAAGAAAGTTTTACAAGCCCTTGAGCTGTTGTTTGTGCTCTTTTCTTTAATAATAACAATAAACAGATAGAAACAGAGAGTTTCAATTTGGTTTAAACAAAATGAAACCAATGGTTTTATCATTTTCATCATTGTAGTATTTCTTCGCTACAACATATTACGACTTAAGCTCAAATTACATTTAAAGAAACTGCCTCAATTGCAGCAGTTTTGCAGCAGTTTTGCAAAATGACCGCTACCTGGCGGTCATTTCGCAAATTACTTTGAATTGCGACTGATTTATTTCGGCTGTTGCCGTTTGGCCGCGGCAGAGTACATTTGCAAACTGGGAATTAGACCTATCTATTCCTTGTTGATTTATGGACACAAATTTGTAACAATATCTACTTCATGACAAATAATGCCAATCTGCAACTCATACAGTATAAAGTACATATATTTCACTACATTGGACAGAAATTGTTTAAAATGGGTTTCAATTCAGAAATTTGTACACTATGCACACAAAGCAGCCCAGATGCCCATCTTCACGCCATCTGGCATTGCACCCCAAATAAAACATTCTGGGAAATTTCACATAATACAGAAATCATTATCTGTATTTATGAGGTGTCACATCCCAATGCCCCCTCCCTCTGTATACCAGGTGACACACCTACAAACAATCTAAACAACACAAACAATAAATTACTCCTGGTGGTGCTAACTATTGCCAATAAAACTATCCTCATGAACTGGAAAACCAGAATTAACATACACTTTGCAACTTGGAAATCCTTACTAATCAATTACATCTCGAGGGAAAACTTGTCCACTTCCATACATGATAATACATCTTTGCTCAGACATCAGGTGCTTTCCTAGCGGCTTTTATGGATTCTTCTATATTTGCCTATGGTGGAATCAGCGACTACATGAAGCGTGATGTCTTTATCTCAGTTTTCCCTTCTGCTTGCACAGCTATTTTCGACTCTGTTGCTCCCATCAAATAAAGAAACACTAAACAGAAAACGTTTGTTATATAATTTTTGTAATGTCTTAACAGGGACAAAACAATGAAAGACATGGCAATGTTTTAGATTATATTGTCTTAAAATCAATTTCATTTCCTGATAGTAGGCTATCTGATCGTGTTATACTATGCAAATGTCATGATTTGTGAATGTCAAAAACAACATACAGTATCTGCATTAAAACGTAAAAATGTGTCAACATCAAGACAGAAACAAAAAAAATTATTAAAAAATAAAGTAAATATACTTATATGCATATAAGAATCTTATCATATAAAGAAATCAGATAAATCATATTAATTTATCAGATAAATCATATATTATATAAGAAAATGACTTGTGGCATGAATCCACACAAAGCACTTCGGGCTTTTCATAATAGTAATCATGCTTTCCCCCCCCCTGTTTGTGTCCAGCATTGAATAATTATTTAATCTATTATTTGACCACAGGTGGAAATAATGGCTGGAACATGGTTGTGAATTTATGACTTATGAATTTATGAAATAATCCCTCGTTATCTGTGAACAGGAAAGGTTTCCCGTAGGTGCACACAATCACCCCTGCAGCTCACAATACACCACTATCCAATCCTATCTTGAGCAGACAAGTGACCTCATTGTCGTAGTGTATGTTCCCTGTGTTCATTTATTGTGTTTGCTATTTCTGTTGTTCCTTGTGTTTAATAAAACCACATTGTCACTAAAGGAAAGTATATGAAGAGTCTTCCCATAAACAACTTCCCCTCTGAAGCCCTGCACGGCGGCTCACTATCCACATCATAACAACACAAGAAATATTCTATAATTTTTTTTATTATTATATATCACATGATTGGCTGAGAGCTGCGATTGATGAGAGCAGTGGTGGCTGGTGCAATTTTTTTTTTTTGGCGGGGGGCGGCAGGGCGCAAACAAAATAAAAATTAACCTTTTAATAATCGCCAGTAAATAGCCAGAAGAAGTGCTGGAGAAGCAAAGAGTGTAAGCTCGGCCGCGATCACTTGACTGCTGCTTAATTAGAAGATCAGGTTGATCTGGTCCAAGCTCTTTAACTTTTGTCTTTCTTCGTCTGATTGCCTTGCGAAGGGGTATTTTAGCAAAGAAATTACAGAATTTCCTCTCATATTTACCTGGCTTCCACGTCAATCACTATTCCATACATTAACTAACAATCTGCTGACTGTTAATTAGATTAATTGAGAATGGTCCAAATATTTAAAAACAATATTGATTCGCTAAGAACAAAAATGGGAGGATTCGGGCTGCACTGTGCTGCGCTCCAAGGATGATTTGAAAATATCCAATTAGAGCTCAGCCTCAAATCACATGCTTTTCAAAATTTTACGTGCCTACATAGACACTTGTTTGTTCCGGCGCCCCACGTACACGAACACAAAGCAATATAGTTTAGATATATATATTTTGTTTATTGTAAATAAATTATATTCAGAAATACAGTGGAATATTGTGGCTAAATTACTTTATTTCATTATTAAGATAAATAATTATTATGTTAAATAATTACATGTTAAAGTATCATTCTTCTCTTCCTAACTTTAAGGGGGCGGCGCCACAGCGCTCCTTATTGACCAGCCGGCAGTAGATGTGAAAGTACTTCCGTCTGAGATAGCTCGGCCTATAAGCTCTCTAAATTCCCCTGGCTGCCGGAGGCTACAACATCACCCGGGACTCGAACTCGCAATCTCCGGGTGATAGGGCGAGTACCACTGTGTCACTCTTTTTAGATATATGTTTAAATGAAGAAAAAAAATAAATAAATAAAAAACACTCGCCATAGCATTTAGCTAATCTTTTTTATTAATTATTTATTTAGTTCAACTATTGTACAGTTCAGATCTATATTTAGTTACATTTAATGGTGTGGAACATCTCTGAAAGATGTTTTTGTCATCACTTATGTTAGAACAGCTACAAGCTGTTGTTCCCAAACCAATCTCTCTTTTTTTTTATTACACCCAGTCATGTTTTATCCTTTAATTATTAAAAAAAATCCTTTCTTTAGCTGCAGTAAAAGTAATACTACTGTGTAATCAAACATAATCTCTTAAGGCAATGATTTTGCACTGAAATTACTATTTAATATTTAACAGCATATTTATTTGTATTATTTAACTTGCTGTTATTGAGCTGGTTGTTATGAACTTCATCCAATAATGGGATGACAGAAGCAGATATGAATTTCTTCATAATTTTATACAGTACTTGAAAGTATGTTGTCTTCTGAGTTTGTAATATTTGTCACTCTATGTGTACTCTGGGCTTCCTCCTCAAATTTGCTCTCAGTCTTAGACAGAAGTGCGTAACATTTCTTCTTCAAGTCCTTTCCCATGAAAGCATAAAGTAGTGGGTTAATAAAACTGTTAGCACTAGCAAGAATGAGTCCAAATTTTTGCCCAATTAAGGCAATACTGGCATATTTTGGGTTTATTACCAATATGTTAAAAAAATGGAAAGGCATCCAGCAAATAAAGAAAGCAGCTATCAGTGCTATCATGATCTTAAACGGCCTATTGGACCTCAGCATCTGGTTATTTTTCAGCTTTAGGGTGATAAGGACAGAAGAGACAATGATGATCAGTAAGGGAATCACAAATCCAAAAATGCATAGGCATGTCATTATAGTAGTTAATGTATTTAAATGCATGTAGATATAGGAACACTTCTGTTTTGAGTTAGAGTCTGTAGCTATATCTTTCAAAATGGCTGCTGGTAAGCTGAGCAATGCTGAGATGATCCAGGCTAGTAGAACAATCACCAAGGCCCTGCGTAAGGTGCGCTTGTTCTGTGCCCATACAGGAAACATCACCACAACACAGCGATCCACACTGATGATGACGAGGAGGAAGATGCTGCTGAACCAGTTAAGGAACCAGAAGAAGAATGCAAGCTTGCACATGAAGCGCCCAAAGACCCATGTATTTTTAACAATATAAACAATGGATAATGGCAGGAAGGCACAGAAGAGGAAGTCGGACACAGCGAGGCTGAGGTACCAGATATTGTTGACTGTTTTCTTAATCTTAAACCCTGCAATCCAGATCACCAAACCATTTCCAGTGATTCCAAGAACCACAATAATCACAAGAGCTGTTGCCTGAAAAGCACACACCACATCTGTGCAATTTGCTGAAGGTTCAGGCACTGATCGTTCCAGTGAAGAGTTTGAATAATTCCTTGTAAAAGCTGCATCTGAATCCATGATGCTGTTTGAATCTGTAAAATAAACACAAATAGAATATGATTCAGAATGACATTTTAGGAAATAAATTTTTTTAATAAAAGAGCTTAAGGAGCCACCATATATAATGAGGAGTGGACGTCTTAGCATGCCTTCACTGTGAATGTTAAATGTCCATGACAGCACAATTTGAAGAAGAGTCAACAAGTACAGTTTGTTTGGAAGGGTTATCAGGAGAAAGCCTTTTCTGTATGTTCGCCGAACTGCATCCAAACAAACCAGAAGACTTCTGGAACAATTTCCTATTGGCAATTGAGACCAAAGTGGAGTTGGTGAGCCTTATTGAGCAGTGCTATGTTTGGAATCACCCAGTGAAAGATTTCACCAGACTCTGCAAGCTGTGCATACAGATCTGGCCATTAAGAATGCACGTTTCGAGAAAGGGGATCGCGCGGCAAGCTGTAAAAATACCCTTCATTGCCTGTAGGGGGCAGTCGTGTTTCAGTCTGAAGCATGGTGTGTCTACTGAAGCCGAAAATGTTATCTCTCTTAGGCGCCCATTGACAGCAAGCGACAGAGCTCATAAATGTGTCGAGCTCAAAGTGTAAATACTGATATGTATTTATTTTTCATTTTCTTCTCTCCTTCAATGATGATACTTCTTTGACTGCGCTTTCTCC
>JAQMYJ010000013.1:4370193-4385608 GCA_030014305.1 Clarias laeviceps | reverse complement strand
ACACGTTAATATCAGATCTATGAGGAAGAGAGCAAGAGAGTAGAAATAACTCCTTTATATATAAAATAATTCTAACAATAATGTAGTGGCCTTTACAGAACACACGCTCTTTGTCGGCGGCGCCCGTACGATCAACGCACTCATCTATCTGCGTAAAAAAGAGATGCAATATTATGGTTTCCATCATTTTAAAAATAAATTTACGTACTGACCTGCGCCCCACCGGGAAAATGCCCGGTGCTCCAGATGGCCAGTCCGCCACTGTTGATTCTCAAAAAATACTGAACAAAGAGCATCCACATTCAATGTGGAACAGATAGTTTATTTTCCAAATACATTATAATATGGGCGATTACGTATTTCACGGAACGGTTGGCAACCCTAAAATTAAATCATTAATGGAATCTTTAATGTTATTTACCAACAAACAAAATTCAATCAAACACTATATTACACTATATCACTATATTACAGTCGTAAAAACATAGTCAACATCTATTAATAAGGCGTCATATTGCGCCTCTTGACAGCGCAGCCTTTCTGACTCTGCATTGGTAGCAATGTGTGTTTTATGCAGACGTGGCAACCATCCTGTTAATAACCGCTACTCGGTTTCCCATCATCCTCTGCTTCTTCTATCCCAGAGATCGGGAGGTTAATCGGGACATTTACACGGTACAACTACATTTACAACTTTGTAAGACTAAATATTATATGATGTGTATGTATGATGTATTATTATTATTATTATTATTATTATTATTAACAATTCGGAAAATACTAAAGTTAGATAACAGTACTACCAATAACACACGTTAGCTCGCTAGCCATCATGGTAGGGCAGCTTTTTCGTGCACACATCCCTAATATAATAACTGATGTCAGTATAAAAAATGTATATATCTAGCAAAAGCAAGTTCACTATCTCGTTGTACTAAGCTGAAACAGTACTTACTGTGCTTCCAACAGTGCTGACGGTCATTTCAAACCCATGTGACTTTAGTGTTTGCCTGCTAAGCTGTCTAGCCGATTATGCTTTTTATTTTTGTCTTAAATATTGTGTATGAAATCTCTTTGAATAAAAGGTTGTTAGCAGGCAGTTAACGTTACAGTAAAGATTAAATTTGCATTTATTTGTCAAACTTATTTGTGTAATGTTTCGTACATTGCTTTTTATTTTTTAACCAGATGTATTGTCCATTTTGTGGAGAACAGCTGGACGTAGTTAAAGAGTTCTGCAACCACTGTGGCAAAAACATTAACTTTTTGCCTAAAGATGTTCAGCAAAATACAACTGAAAAAAAAGACCATTCAAGGCCAAGTATGCAAATGAATCCACTGCATATTATTTTGTATCATGTCTAAATTACACCTTATCTAAGTTATCATGCAAAGTATGCACTATATTGAATTGACAGTTAGTAGAACATGAATGTGAAAACAATCAGCTATATTTGAAATTGTGCTATATCTTTTGTGGGGATGCTGTGTGCCCAACATACAGATTAAACAAGATAATTAGTGAAAGATATTATAATCTACTATGTGTGTGAAATATATGTTTGTGTGTGTGTATATGCATATATATATATATATTAGGGCTGCACGATTTGGGAAAAATGTCACATTGCGATTATTAAGGTCAAAATTGCGATTTACGATTTGTGATTGTGATTATCAAGGAAAATCCACACACAGATTACTAATAATGCTGAAATTTGTATTTCTCAACTGAGCTACAGTATACAGTGCAATCTAGCAACAACTAGAAATTAATAATGTTTTCAAATTAAAACAAAATTGTACAAAATTAAATGACAGTAACATCTTTACATTACTGAATTAAATTAAATTAATTTTAAAATAAAATTAAAAAGTCAAAAGTACAGATAAATAAAACAAAAACCCATTTTTTTATATTCTTACATTTTGTCCGAAAACAGGGACATTTAAGCAGGAAGTGACATATACTTTGTATATTTCTTTAGAAAAGGAAACTGGATATAGGAGTGTGGTTTCTCAATAAAACTTAAACCTCTGTAACTATTGTTGTTATTTTAAATGACCAACTGGTACATTAAAATTCTCTTTCTAAAACATTCTATTTAGGAACTGAAAGGTTCTTTGCCAAAAAAACAAGCATGTCAACCTTGTCTGGTTTCAGACAGGAGCGATGATCTGTTACAATATTACCACAAGTGCTAAAAGCTCTCTCTGATGCAGAGCTTGTTGCTTGTATGCACAGATATTTCTGTGCTAGTTTGCATAGCCTAGGGAAGTTTATTTTGTGACTGTTCCACCATTTTAGTGGATCTTCTTCATGGTCTACACATGGCATGTAAATGTAAGCATTGAGTTCAGCAGCTACTGCTTCTCTAAACTGCACCATGGGATCAAATGATGCTGCTGATGTTGTGCTTGCTGTTTTCTGCATCCAATTCTGGGTTATCCTCCATCGCTGCAGTGCTTTGGGCTACAGGCTGCTGCTGCTGGTGAATGTCCAGAAATTAAAAACATTGCATTTTATAGCTATTGTAAGCTATTCTTACCAGTTAAAAAACACTGTGATAATAATACTCACAATCAACACAGTGATGACTTTAAGGACTGGGTCTCCTGCTCAGAGATGTGTTGTGTTCGAAACCTTGGGTCTAGGAAAGAGGACATGTTGAGCAGTTCTTGTGTGACACTGTCTTCATATTTCTTGTTGAGGTAGGCCAGAATTTTTGATTTCAGTGATTTGGTCAGGTTAGTGTCCTCTTCCTCTTCAGCCAGCACTGATGTGTTCAGAAGATGCAGAGTAGGTTTTACACAAGATATGCTCCCATAACGTTCACCCGATAGGGCATCTGTGAAGTCCTGGAGTGGGCTGAGTGCCTTGTTCACAGATTCCAGGATCTCCAGATCTTGCCATGAGGGGAGTAGGTGTCGAACTTTACGGTCTGCACCTTGTTCAAGGCATTTTGCTGTTCCAGGACTCTTGCTATCATCTTCTGAGTGGAACCCCAGCGTGTTGAGCAGTCTGTCACCATGGCATATGCTCTGGAAGGTTGAGTTCTCTTTGGGCTTCCTTCAAGGCCACTCTCTTCTTCCAACTATGGGAGAAGTGGCCCACAATCTTTCTGCAAATCCCAGTAGCCCTGGTAATCCATTGTGCATGATCTTTCAGAGCATTTTCTGTAAATGATAAATGCAAAACTAAAGTGACAATGCAAAACATTTAATATTCACAGATTCACACTCTGACAACATGCTCATTGATAGTAGCATAAAACAGTAACAAAATTATGACAAACACCCAGTTTTTAATATTCTTATCAAATCACTCACCATTTTTAATCTAATGATGAAAAGATTAAAGGAAAGAAGTGTCCTTTAAACCTATTGATTTTTAGAGTCATGCTAATAATCATGAAAATAATTTAAGTGGGACATTTCTAGTGTTCTTTGTGACACCGATTTCTACACTGTATTTACATTTATTCTTAAATAAATCTGTTAATAGCTGTCCTCACTAACGTACAGTTAAGTAGCTTTAAATCTAAAAAAGATTAAAGTAATTTAACTTACCGATGGCCAAAGGAAGTCTATGCCCGAAGCACTGGAACCTAGTCCAGTAATTAAACGCCACCGCTTTGACGATGTTAGTGCCGTTGTCTGTTGTGACAGCGACCAAACCATACTCACAGAGGTCCCATATATATATTATATATTTCATTTATATATATTATATTTTTGGCATAAAAAACAGCTCTTAGAATGAATGTCTTGTAACGTCCACGAATGCATTTGTTTATTTAATTTAATCGCAACATTTGCTGTAATGTAATCGCATAGGCTGACATCGCGATTGCGATATGATTAATCGTGCAGCACTATATATATATATAAGCAATCCTAGGTGTGTTCATGGTTACAGCTTAGTTTAATCACCCAATATAAAATCATTTAATAAACATTTCATCTGTTTAGTATTTTTCAGTGTATATTAAGTGTGGCGCAGGGGATTAAGGCGTTGAAATACTGATTAAAGTTTAAACCTGAGCAACAAGACCAAGTTACCACTGTTGTTCCCCTTAACCCTCAAATGCTCAGATGTGTAATGAGATAAAAATGTAATTCAGTCTGGATAAGGGCATTTGCCACCTGCCGTAAATGTATGTAAAATAAACATTGGAAATACAGGAATGCACCATCTTTCTACCCAAGTGTAGTTCACTGTTTTATTCAGCTGTTCAAGTTAGTCACCTGTTCATTAACCATAGCTGGGATAACATTTGTATAATTTGTTTTGATTAGTTCTTACAGCCAATCGCTCTCACTCACTCACCATCTATACCGCTTTATCCTTTATTCAGGGTCACAGGGGGCCTGGAGCCTATCCCAGGACACTTATGGCACAAGGCGGGGTACACCCTGGCCAATCCATTGCAGGGCACACAGACATACACACATTCATTCACACACTATGGGCAATTTGAAAACAACAATTAACCTTACCTACATGTCTTTGGACTGTGGGAGGAAACCCACCAAGCACGGGGAGAACATGCAAACTCCATGCACACAGAGACGGTAATCAAGGCTGGGTGGGAATTGAACCCGGGACCCTGGAGGTGCAAGGCGACAGTGCTAACCACTACACCACCGTGCCACTGACAGCCAATTATTAGTATAATAATACAAATTTTTTTTATATTCTGACATCAAAATAATTTATTTTCCCAGTTCTTATTTATTTTCTTCTTTTCTCTAGGTTTATCATCTCCGCTTCAGACGTTTCGTAACTTCAGGAGAATGAAGCAATCCGATAGGATTCAACACAGTTTTAATAGAAAAAAACATAAAACTGGAGGAAAAATTCAGGTACGTCACAATTCATAAAGGGTTATTGATTTCATACCTGTCAACATTATTCATTTTCACACATTTACATTAAGACGCCGAGCGTCTTAGACGCTCAGAGGGTAAAGATCCATTTTTCCTCTCCTCTCATGTTTCGCGACAGAGTGGAGTTTGTGTGTAAGGCAGAGAGTGTGTGTGTCTATGTGTGTGCAAAGCCAAAAGGAGTTGGGGATGGGTGGGGGCTGTAAAGCGCAAGAGAGAGAAAAACCGCTGGCTCATATATTCAAATGTATATCGAAATATCGGAAATGTGTTTAAAAATCGTATCACCGTTATTGAAAAAAATTATATCGCGATATATATTGATATCGAATTATTGTCCAGCCCTTCTTAAACAAAATACTATATAACTTTTTATATATGGTGCTGTCTCTGTTGATTGGATATTACAGACAAAGAAATATGTCACTGCTGAAAAGGGGAATTAAGGAAGTTACTTCATGATAATCAACCTGCTCAACCTGCATCTCGATCTTCTCCTTTATTCATATGCACTGCTATCACATTCCTATGCATGCACACATGGCGTCTCCTGTCTTATAAAAGTCACAGATTAGTCCCTTACAAGCAAATTAAAGCATTTTTCTAGGATTTTCTACTATTAAGTTTACTGATCATGCAAGAAGCTTCATTGGTCCCACATGTAAAACTCAAGCATAAAACAAACTTTGTACCATATAAACATTAAACATGTTTCTTTACAATTTGCAGGTCACTGTTGGCATTGTGAACCGAATGGTTGATGGTAAGTTTCGATTGAAGAGGGGCCGGAATATGCCACTCTGTGCAGATCCAAGCTGTACAGCTGTGGACTTGCTTCACCAAGCCAAGGCCAAGCTCCTTGATTTCAATAAGGATGTTAAGGATGGAACCTATGTTCTCCTTTATCCTGATTACACCCGTGTCGACATGATACCTGGCACCACCATACCTTTCACCTTGAGGGGCTATAAAGAAGCCTCAGGAAAACCCTACTACAAGCTTACCTTCTTCATCTGCTTGCTTTCAGAATTCGAAGGTATTTGCCTTTTATATATATATATATATATATATATATATATATATAAAATGACAATTGTTAAAAGCGCTATACAAATAAAATTGAATTAAATTAATAACTCAAATAAAAATTATTTGCAAAATGCTAATAATTTGTAAACAAATTGTGTTAATGCTTTGGCTAAATGTTAGGTTTAAGATGATGAATAAGTATGTCCGAGCTAAGTTTTAAGCTAAGAGTAGACCTGGAGACAGACAGGTGAGAGGAGATGCATTTGCATTCCCTTGATTAAACAAAAGGGTTCTAGCAGACAAGAGCAATTTGGATGTATCCTCGTCTGGATACAGGATATAGAAGGTGTTACCACAGAAGGCATAAGAAAGCACAGTGAGGAGTCTGTTCTCAAAGCACAGGAATCTTCTTATTAGATTACAATGGCTTAAAATATTATAAAACCTTACACTAAATAACATTAGTATTTTAAACAGTAATTTGGTGGAAATTAGTATCTGGTGGAATAACCCCAATTTGCAATTTTGCTTTCATGCGTTTTGGCTCTCCACTAGTTTTTCACATTGTTGATGGGTAACTTTATACTACTATGTTGTAAAAAAGCAAACAGTTCAGCCTTGCTTGATGGTTTTTGACCATCCATCTTCCTCTTGATGACATTCCAGAAGTTTTTTGGAGTAACTTGCCATGCTCTCTTATTTTTTCAGAGCTGTATATGTATAAGAAGCTTATCAGTATCACATAACATATCTCAATATTAAATATTCAAATTGTTGCATATATGAATATCTTTAGCATTGTTTGACCTTCTGAAACTTTTACTTTTTTGGCCAGGCAATGTACTAGTGTCTGTTAATCTAATATTTATAATTATACATGATTTAATGTTACATTTTTCTAGATACAAATTCAGATGAACACAATTCTGATTCATCAGACTCTGTGGTATCTGTAAAGCAAATGACAGTTTCCCTACTGGATGACACCTTGGTGAGTTGATTAAGTAACTGAACACAAAGATCAATATGTAAATGCATTCAACAATACAGTTTTCTCACTCAATAGTAGATATATGACACATTTTTTGTATTACTGGGTTATCTGCCACAGGAATGGGATGGCAATTGCGCTGTTGTGGAAAAACACGACACAAGAAGGTAATTGTTCTTTTTTTTTCTTTTTTTCCATAGTGGTCTATAACAAATTGACTACTAAGCGTTGATGATTGTTGTGCAGATACTATTTGTAGTACGAGTGACACAAGCAGGATCCTGCAGAGATCTCCACCAAGAGTCCCTTTAACCTGGAAGTTGTCACGTCAGCTGGACTCATTTTAGTTGGTTTGAAATGTTTTGTTTCTCATACTAATAGCTTTTTCAGCTGCGAATGATTGGTTAGAAATCCAAAATATATCCTATATGGGCCATTTCTCACCCAAATACTCTCATGACTGGACAATAGAGAAGGTGGGAATGAGAGGCATTTGTAATGGTCACACATTTTGCACTCCCCTGTTCCTCTGAAAGGGGGTCATTATGTTTGGCCTCTCTGGTGATGTGTGAAGTGTTCTTAATTCTCTTAGGGATGGATGAAAGATTAGTATTATGAATGAGAGGCGGGTCGCTTCTTACGTCTCCATCTCAGGTCTCCATTCCAGTTGTGTACAGATGGCCTTTTTTGACGCATCTCTCAAACCATCTATCCTTTCTGTCACAAACGTGCACACTGTTGTCATCAAATGTGTGTCCCATCTTTTCATAGGACAGAATTTCTATAATTTTTTGCTTCAAACCAACCTAGCAGCTCCTCCCTCTACTCCCAACACAAGCTGGACCTTCCATCTACAGAGCACTTAATGGCTTTTGTTAGGTATAGTTAGGTTATCACGTCCACTTAAATGACCCCAGCCAGAAATCACTTCTTGACCGCAGCTTGAGTTGTAGAGCCTTCCAATGCTTTATAATGCTTTTCAATGCTTTGCAATATAAAAGCTGTGCACAATATAAATGCTATGTAACATAAATAAATGATTGTATTTATTTTACTGTTTGTTATACATGAAAAACACAAACATATTGATATACATCTGTTTTTACCATATTAGAATTTCCTTTGCACTTTGCATATAAACACACATGCAGTGTTTAGTGTGACTGCATCTATTTTTCTTTCCAGCCAAATATCTCTTGGTTCTAAGCAGCTTTTTTTTAGAGTGAATAAGCTATTTGGATAAGTGGGCAAACAATTTAAACCAACTAAAAGATGCGCGGTTGACATGATTTAACCTCCAGACAACTTTAAGGATCCCAAAGTAAATGTTTTAATTTTGTGATGTTTTAAATTTACCATTATTTCTCTCATTTTAGATTATCAACAAATAAAGAAAAAGAGGGATGTCCTGAGGTCAGTATTGTTTACCTAAATAACTGTTATCTTCGTTACATACCTCAATTTAAAGTACAGACAATTACCTAATGTTTGGAATTTTGATTTTGAAATATATTGGAAGTAACTAAAATGTCTGGTTAACTTTGTAATGTTACACCCTGCATGGCTGAAAGTAAATGGACAGCCCTTCTAATTTATGGCCACTTTTCCCACACCTTTTAACACATTAATAATAAAAAAAATCAACAATTCAGAAAAGGCTACCAAATAGTTCTCCAGTAGGTGATACCACCACACAATACATGTTGACCGAGTGCTGAAGTGTTTAATACCTTTTCACTCTCTTCTGATCTACAGCTGCCTGGCCAAAAATGATCAAATAATTATATACAGTTAAACATGGATTGCAAGCATAGTTTGTTCCAGAACACTCGTATATCAAAAAATTTCCCCATAAAAAATGTTTATATTAAAATAATTTAATTATTAATATAAAAAGAATTACTACAAAGTATGAAGTAAAAATAAAACAAATTAACCTGCATTTTACCGTTTTTATCTATTTTTATCATGGCTGGTGTGAGAGGGATGAGAGAGAAGAGGAGGAGGAGGAGTGGGGTTATTGTGGAAGGATGACTGTCTCTCTCACACACACACACACACACTAACAATCTTTTTCTTTTTGTGCAACTTTACCAAGGAACCTCTCTAATGAAATTTAATTATGCCTCTTTTTAAGCATTTTGCAGAAATGTTAAGTTGCGTTGTCGTTAAATAGATGCATTTTCCGCACTGCTACATTTAACCTTTGTTTTCCTTGCGGGGCCAATGTTGTAGTACAGTTACTTAAGAACATGGAGCATGGGAGACGATTACCCACAATCCTGCAGTCCGCGAGAGAGAAACCATTGGCTCAGTTGTGATCACATGATGTTTAGTGGACAATGCGTATACATACTACTTGTATTTCAAGAGCTCACTCGTTTATCAAGTAAAAATTTAATTATAATTTTTCCTTGTCATGCAAAACACTCGCAGTCCAATTTACTCACAATCCAAGGTATTTTGGCTCTTCAGCTACTCTTGGCTTTATCAGATTCTCTAGAGTCAGAACAACCAAGCACTTCTCGAGGACAAGCAATGGATTGTTATAGGTATTTATGCATTATTAATTGTGCATAATGATCTTATAAATGCACCTACTTTATTGTTAGCAAATATAGGGCATTCTCATTACAGGGAACCATGTGCAATCATTATAATGGAAAAGCTAACTTAATTATGTGTCACATTTTTAGCATGTTTCAGATAAGAACTAATATGCTTTCTGTTTCCTGTATGTAGACGTTGTGTCATCTTGTATTTGCCACAACTATATCACAAAGAGAAACCTTAAAATTGAACAAACGTGTTTTTCATTAGTCAGTTTGCAAGGATGTAAAGACACTTGTGCAGTACAAATATTGATAGAATAAAACAATGATTTTTCTGTGGATTTTCAATATTGTTGCCTTTTATTTAAATCTTAACTACACATTAGCACATTTACTCTTGGGTGTAATTAAGTAATTAATTTCTGTACATTTCCTAATTCACAATTGTTTTTAATTACGTTTTTAATTCTTTATCCTTTACTTTTTTTCAGGAAATACACAAGAATGTTTGCAACTGAGATATGCAACCACAGTAGCAGCAGTGATGAAGATACTTCTGTAGTTACTGCCTGTTCAACAACTGTAGACAGGTTTTTTTTTTTAAAACACATACAAAATGTAATATTTGCTATAAAAGCCTTTTATAGGTACATGATATAGTGGGGACAATAATGCATTTTTATTAGAGGTTTATTTTAAAGGATAGAGACAGAATATTAATAGAACATCAAGAAAAAAAAACACATTATATAAATGTCAATATTTGAAGTTAAAATTTGGTGAACTTCAGTTCATATTGGTGTTAATTCTTTAATAATTTTTTGATGAGAGCCTGATTATCCAAAACCATGCCTATCATCAGCCAAGTGTTATGGAAAAACAGTTCTGTAAAAACTAGCTGTAGGAATCAATTGCAGAGGCTTGCACCATGCAGAATGTTACTTGTATAGTGGAACCTTGGATTACGATCATAATTCGTTCAGGAAGCGGGCTCATACGTTTTCACTGTATTACTAATGCTGTCATTGTTTTGTTGTTGGGCAGTTCAGTAGATTCTATTATTTATAACACCTGCAATTCTTTTCCCACCAGTGATCTGGTTACAATTGAAGACATTGTGGCTAACTTATACACCCAAATAAGGAAGGATTCTTGTTCAAAATTTTTCATCAACCGAGAAGATGTTTGGGGTAGCACGGTTATCGCACTTAGGAGAAAAAACTTCCAGGGAGACAATGATGTCTTCGTAAAATTCTCTGATGATTCAGGTGTGCCTGAACCTGGAATTGATGTTGGTGGACCGAAAAGGGAATTTTTGACTCTTTGCATGGAATCTCTCCAAGATCAAGTGATGTTTGAAGGCCCATCTGGACAAAAAACAATCAGACTTAATCCAAAAGGTAAGATTAAAAGATTACTATTTACTAGGGCTGCATGATTTGATAAAAAAAAAAAAATACATTGGAATTATTTGCATACATAACACGATTGCAAATTAAAATTGTGTACTATTTGATATTTAAAAGTTTTTTATTTAGGTTAATTGCAATTAATTTCTTGAATTATCTTATTAAGAGGATGTTTGCCAATATTTATTTATCAACTGAAAAAAAATGAAAATATATAAACAAACATTAAAATATTGACAAGCTCTACATACAATATGTTCCTAACTGTGTATATATTACATGTAAGAAATTGCAGTCTTTTGAAATATGATATGGACCTGTGCAATTATTTAGATTTAGAATTTTGTTTGATTAATTGTGCTGTACTACCGTTTGCTAAGGATGGAGACCACCTGACATGATATTATTGTGATATCTAGGGTATAATTCAATGTGGATTGCAAGTCCGCAAGTATCATTATTTTATTACCTCCCCTTATTCTTAGCAAATATTTTTCTCCTACCACACAGGACACTGTTCTGCCTGTTAATGTGTGAATAGTTTACAGCACACCAGGCAACATTTTACAAGCCAACTGCATATATACTGTAAATAAAAAAAAATAAAAAATTTGAAACCTACACGTGATGACCAAAGCCTTTGTGGACACTCACTTTTATCTGCTAGTTGAATGTCCCATTTCAGATTTATTATTGTTTTTTTTTTCTAAAAATAACTCTATACTTTTCTGGAAATGCTTTAGACTAAATTTTGGAGAATGGCTGTGGGACCAGGCACTGAGATTGGTTGGATCTCATTAGGGAGAGCTCTAAATATTCCAGCTTATCCCAAAATTATTTAGTGGAGTTCTTCCACTCCAACCATAACACATAATGTATTTCATGGAGCTCATTTTCTTCACATGGGCATTCTCAATCTGGAAGAGGTTTGGGCCTCTTAGTTAAAATGAGAAGAATCTGTGTGCTAGAGTATAGAATGACATTCCAAACAATTGTGTGGTTTCAACTGTGGCAAACGTTTTGACCACATGTGGTTGTGATGGTCAGATGCCCACAATGTTTTGGCCATATTAAGGCTTTTTCCTGCATCAATACTTACATATACAGATAAGCTTAGGCAAATCACTAAGAATATACAGTACAATTGCTTATTTTTCTGTGCCATTAATTTTGTGAAACCTTGGATTGCGAGTAACTTGGTCTGCGAGCATTTTGCAAGATAAGCAAAAATTGATAAATGAGCGAGGTCTTGAAATATGGGTAGTATGTGCTTTGTCTGAGCTAATGGTTCTTCTCTTTTTTGCTCGTATAAAGCATTTTTTAAATTTTGTGTAGTGACTGTTCTTTAGTAACTGTACTACAACAATGGCCCCCTCAAGAAAAAGAAAGGTTAAAAAGGCTGTAGCATTGCGGGAGATGAATCTGTTTAACGAAAATGTAACGTCACATTTCCATGAAATCCTTAAAAGGAGACAAAAGCAAGTATTATTAGAGAGGTTTCTTGTTAAAGAAGTTTGCAGACAGAGCAGTGATTCCATTAGTGTTTGTGTCTGTGTAGCCACCCTGCACCTCTCCTCTCTTGCCTTACTTCAGCCATGATTCTTTTCAAAGGAAAAGTCCAGGTTAATTTGTCTAATTTTTAATTCACATTTTGTATTAATTATTTTATATGAATATTTTTGGACTGTGGAAACAATCGTCTAAGTTTCCATTATTTTTTTTATGGGGAAATTCACTTTTGTATACGAGAGTGGATTACATGCTTCCTGAACAAATTATGCTCTCAATCCAAAGTTTAACTGTCCATTAAACTGAATATCCCATAAGACTTGCATTTTTCTTTTGCCACACAGCTTTAAAGAATGACGAATACTACATGGCAGGACAAATCATTGCCATTTCAGTTGTGAATGGTGGACCAGGCCCAGCCTTTTTCACAAATGAATTTTACAATCATCTAGTGGGAAGGCAAAGTACGTTTACTCTGGAGAACATTCATGACCAGACCATACGTGAAGTTCTTGAGCAGGTAAGCTCACATCCACAAGTTTACGAGGAATTTTGAATGTTTTAATATTTTAGTCAAGTCAGCTCACTCACTGGAGCCTATCCCAGGGCACAAGGTCAGGTACACCAGAACGGGATGCAAATCCCAATCCATTGCAGGTCACACATATAAATACACACTCACACGCTCATTTACACATTATGGACAATTTGGGAACTCCAGTTATTCTAATCTGCATGTCTTTGGACTGTGGGAAGAAACCGGAGTACCTGGAGGGAACCCCCCAAGTGCAGGGAGAACATGCAAACTACTGTACAGACACCACTGTGCCGCCAAGTAAAGTAGGCTTTTATTGTTATTTAAACCATACAAAATCCAGTGCACATTGAAACGAAACAACTTTCCTCCAGGACAAGGATGCTACAAACAATATAAATTTACAAAATTGGCTAAGAAGTATACAAAAAGTCAAGATCACCAATCACAGTATTTTTATTAGTTTACTTCTGTTGAATATCAAAAGTGACTGAGTTGTGGAATTAATTCTTATCCATTAATTAATTCATTTATTTATTTATTTTTGTCTCAGATCAGAAATGCAAACACCGTCAATGAGGCAAGAGAAATCTGTGAGAGGAACAGTGCCATGTTTTCTTCTGCAGGATGTTTTCGCTTCCTAAGGACTCTTGAAGATAAAAATGACCTGATTTCTGATTACGTTGAGTGGTACCTGTTCATTAAAAACCATGCAGCAATTCAGAGGTAAAAATGATCACAAACAGTCTCAATGACATGTTAGTCAAAAAATGTGGGGGTCATGGTCCCAGAGCCACTATATCACAATCTGTACTGAAATGTGGCTGTGCCATCAGGGACGAAAAGCTCCACAGATGTGATAACCTGGTGATTCAGTACATTCAGGTGGTCAGCTGACTTCATTTTATTGCCCCATAATGTTGCTGAGTCTCGACCTGAGCAACTGATCAACCCCAGATCATAACACTGTCTCCAGAGGCTTGGACACTATGCATGATGGGTGCATTGCTTCATGAGCTTCCCTTCTTACCCTGATACACTCATCAATCTGCAATAGGCTCAATCTGGACTCATCAGGTCACATGACCTTTATCCATCACTCCAAAGTCTAGTCTTTATGCTCATAATACACTACAGGCCTTTGTCTACAAATACCCGTAACTTTAATTTTTTTAGGGCCAAACCTATTTAGTTCCAATCCTGTGAAATTTTGACACATTGTGTGTGTATATGTATATGGAAATGTGCTTCCTTTTAATATTAAATATAGCTGTGTTTCTACTGTAAAGTTTTATAATGCAACTCAACCAATCATTTAAGTGATCTCCAAAGACATTTTTTTAAATGACATTTCTTCAGTCGTCCTTCCAGGACCAAATTCCAGGAAATTCAGTTATTTCCTTAGTTTGTTTTCTTTTAGTTTATGTTAAGTGCACATAGAATATGGAAATGCTGTTATCTTAATGGCATTTACCATGCTTAAATAATTAAATGGATAACCTTATGTAGAGGCATTCCTAATAAAGTGAGTATAGTAATTACCTAAAAAAAATGCTGTTGTTTTTTTGTTTAATTTTTATCCTAGATTCAAAGAGGGGCTGAGCACACTTAATGTTTTAAGTGCCATGGAAAGTCATCCTGATATTTTTTACCCAGTGATGTGTTATACTGCAACAGCAATTAACGGACTGTCCTTAGAGAACACCTTCCACAAAATGTTCAGTCCTTCAGGTAGTAACAAACGGAGAATTGAAACACAGGTAGCAAGTTACTGGGGAAATTTCCTAGCTAATGTTGAAGGTAAGTGCTATTGCAGTCTACTTTGTCCCAAAAAATTTGTGGACTTCTGCAAGATTGTAATTAAGGCAATTTTTTTTATAGATGAAGAAATCCCTGGGCTCAGCCTTAATGATATTTTGATGTTTGGTACGGGCCTAAAGACATTTCCCCCTGCTGGCTTCCAGCCGCTACCTTCGTTGGAGTTTAGTGAAGGTGCCTTCCCAACAGCGAATACTTGTAGCAACGTGATTCGTTTGCCATTGTGCAACACCTATAAGGAGTTTTGCCAAAACATGGAATTTGGGATCAAGAATTCTCCAGGATTTGGTGTGTACTAAGTTCAGTGTAATTCACATTCAAGCAAAACGGATGTTGAAAACATGTTGACATTGAAAATGACAACTTGGTTTGTTAAGTTGTCTTTGTTTTTGTATTCTCTCTTGAGACAAAATTGTTTTCCTGCTTTTTATATTGTCATAAGGTCCAAATCCAGATTGACTGGACTCATCGCACTTCATGACCTTTTGCCAATGTTCCTCTTTGCATTGCATGTGTGCTGTGTAGCTGCGAGTTCTCCTGTTTTTTTTATTCTGATTTGATTTTACTAAGTGTTTAAGTGGTCTCCCATCATGCTCATGCAGGATGTTTTTCCAACTTATTTGAAGATGATGGCTTACCAATATCCTTCCAGGTTTTAATATTGTTTTACAGTCCTTTATATATA
>JAQMYJ010000013.1:4080611-4091604 GCA_030014305.1 Clarias laeviceps | reverse complement strand
CCGTTTAAGCAGCCTAGCTCTGCTGGCCATTGAGAGGACACTGGTCAAGTCACTGGAAAAGACGCCTAGTTGGTACGGCAGGGTCACAGACCATTTTCCTGAAAAGGAACGTAGGGCAGAATTTACTTTTAAATAAATAGACAATTTTATGATGTATGCCGAAAATGAGCTTCCCCTATTTGACAGACCAGTAGCCAAGTGATTCCCAAGTGTGTCAAAAAATTCTTTAGGATAATATGAGAGTGTGTATCAGCTGAGACTCAGAATTTGGGTGATGCAACAAGACAATGATCCAAAACACCAGAGCAAGTCCACATCAGAATGGCTTCAGAAAAACAAAATCTGCCTTTTATAGTGGTCAAGTCAGAGCCCAGACTTCAACCTAATAGAAATGCTATGGAATGAGTTGAAGAGAGTCGTACACATAAGACACCCATAGAATATGACAGAGCTAAAGAAGTTCTGCCAGGAAGAATGGACTAAAATTCCTCCTGAAATGTGCAGGTCTGATCTACAGCTACAGGAAGTGCCTGTTGATTGCTGCCGTGGGGGGTTCATATACTTTTTCCACTACCATTCAGATGTTGTATGAAAGACATGAAAGTTCAGAATTGTTTTGTGTTATTATTTTAGGAAAATTATATTTTTTCAATAGTCTTGACTTAGATGATAATTAGATCACATTTATGATATTCCATGATATTACAAAAGGTGCACATGCTTTTTATTGCCACTGTATTTACAGAATTAATTTCTGCATCTTACCCAGTGCCGCTCGTCAGTTCTGTTCCGTTCACCCATTTCCACTTTCCCTCTGTTTCTGTGTCACTCAGACCAATCCAAGTGCGATCTCCCACCAGATGGTTAGTGATGAACTCCTGTGATTGAGAGAACAGTATGAAAAAATTACACTAGTTTAGACTTTCTACAAAACACACACACACACACACACACACACACACACAAACCTGTTCCTCTCTGCTGTTTATGATCACCAGGTCTGCTCCTCTCGCTCTGCAGTCCTGTCTGCTCTCACTCCAGTTCTTCTTATCAGTAGAAAAGTAATAAAAACTGGAGTTGTATTTCCATCCTTATTTAATGAGTGAACCACAAAGTAGAATTAATGAGTAGTTCCATACACATATTTTTAATAGGCTTTGGTAAATTAAAATCACCAAGTTAAAATGGGATTAATAGATTAATTCATTTAAATAATAATTTCATAAATTAGTTAAATTGGGTTTCTCTTTGAAAAAATTGTAAGGCTGTAACCCCTGAAATGTACCAAATTCATGCTCACTATTTTCTAATCATCTTGGTGCTAAATTTAAACTACTGACTGAGGTAATACAATCTCACCTAAAGTATCCACCTCATTTTGAATGCTGTTGCTTTTGGTCTGTAGCTGTTTATTTTTCATATTTAGGATCCACAGCACAGTGACGACAGTCAGCAGGAGAACACACAGCAGGAACACACACACTGCAGTCAGTCTGTGACACCACAATGCAGTGTGAACTTATATAGAGAGCAGA
The DNA here is from genome assembly GCA_030014305.1 of Clarias laeviceps. Taxonomy (NCBI): domain Eukaryota; kingdom Metazoa; phylum Chordata; class Actinopteri; order Siluriformes; family Clariidae; genus Clarias; species Clarias laeviceps. The sequence continues at coordinate 4,090,069 of JAQMYJ010000013.1, read as the reverse complement.
TAAAAAATATATTAATTTAATTTTATTATGTGTACGTATATGTTTGCTCTAATGACTCATCTTTTATCTCATAACAGCGATTAACTGCTTTAATTGGCCCTACAGTTTCAGAACATAAGAGACAAACTGGTTATGTTTAAACAAAATGGTATAACTTCCCACAGGAACAATAAACATACAGTATGACGTATTGCATGTGTGTTTGGTAAGGAATTGGGTGCTTTGTTGGGGCATTACGGTCACTTTTGTGTGCTCCACATACTGTATTTACAGTAAACTATCGTGCTGATTGGCTCGGTTGAGTGACACGTATAGCCACGTCCACTTTAAGGGCAAAAGCACTGTATTTGTCTGAAAAAGCGACAGCTGCTGTGAGGTAATCTGGCACAATGTCCCTTTTTCTCAACATTTTGATTTCATTTTTGGTGCAGATTCAACTTCATGCAGATGAAATTCATAAAACTATGTTCAGCCAGTTCTGTGTGATGCTGTGACTAAATCAGCTAGACAGACATTCAGACACACATTTTTCTTAGACTAGTTTCAGGTCCTCCAAAATATGAACTGTAAAGATATTGTTGAAAAAGCAAGTGTGCAAGTGTGTAGACAAAACCTTTTTTTAAATATATATATAGATTTAGCATACCATGATATTGTGAATTTTTTATCATTTATAATTAGGAGTTTATACAATTGGAACCCAATAGTTAACAGAGCTGATATTTTAAAGTAGAGTAAGTAGAAATATAAAGAGAAAACTGTGAGATTCACAGGACTGCCCAACACCTCCATGGTTTATTCTCTTCACCTAATATTGGTATAAATTGGTCACTAAGGTTTGCTTGCCAGTGCCACCAGTTGTGGTTAGTTAGTTATGCCAGTTGTCCCTATTGCCTTTGAATGCAGGGGCAACTTTACTGTTCTTTGAGGTAAAGTACTGTATGTTCTGTATTTTTGTTCTTCTTTGACAACTCAGCCATAGTCCTGCACAAGACTCAGCTGGACTAATGGAAAACATGTAAATGTAAAGCCTGTGCAAGGCCTGGTCAACACCAACATAAGCAGCATTACAGTAGTCAAGCTGACTTGAAATAAAAGCATGTACAGTATAACCTTTGTAAGGGCTTTTTTGTTTAAATGACTTGACCTTGGATTGTAGCTTTACTTGAGAAATGTCAACATTATTTACAGAATTGATTTGTTCTGTTTAGCATAGCTTTTGTGTCACTCTCTCTGCATATGCAATTTAAATACATCCACAATCCATAGCAAACAAAAGCACACACTGTGAACCTGAACTAAAAACATTTTTTTTTTTTTTTTTACTTTTTCTTTTCTCTGTGTTACCTTTAACAGCATCTGCACTCTCAGACATCCACCAGCATCTCCACTCACTCAGAAACACACTAATCTATAAAATCCCTGAATTACTGCATCTCTGCATGTGGAAACACTTTTAGCTTTGCAAACCTAAACACTTACCAGTGTGTGGTGCTGTGTCTGGGTTTCTCTTTGAGTCATCACTATCAGATTCAGGGTCGTGACCTCTCACAGCATATGCACTCTCATAGATATCCACCACCATTTCAATTCGTTCAGAGGAATGCTGAAACATCTCTAATCTAGAGAAGATGCACTAAAACACTAAATTACTGAGTCTCTGTGTGAGCTTGAGTGAACTGCTGCACTTCCTTCATAGTGTAGACTAATTTAAATGTGCTGCTGCCAGTAAAGGAAATTACACATCAGAGGAGGAGGATCACTGGCTTCTTGAGGTCAAAGTGTGAGCTGCATGTTTCACTAATACACGGCATTACCTTAGTAAAGTTCAGAAGTTATATACAGTACATACCAAAAGTACATCATGTTATAATGATGTATATGTTACACCAGTTTATCATATTTGTGTTCCTTAAAAAAATATAATAATAAAGTAAGAAATGGCTTTTCCCCTATTGCTTTTAAGATTAATTTAGTTATAGCACTGTTGTTTTCTGTGACATGATTTAGTCAACATGTTCCTGCAGTAGATCTGGAAGTTTTGGTAGATTTACTTTTTCAGAAGCTTTTATGCAGCTTTACTGTGAGGCTGCAGGACAGAAGTGCCACTGCTCTAAGATCAGCGTTAACCACTCTAGTCTTTTACACATCAGTATGTGAAAAAATAGCTCACAGCAACAACAAACAACACACACAAGATGTACGTCACACATGGGTATGCACCCATAGACATCTAAAAGGATAAACCGGGCAAAGCAACTGCTCCCATTGGCTGGTGCGGTGACATTGTGATGTCATATTGGTTATTGATAAACACTGAGAGGAAGGGTGCGAGTGCAATCTGAAACTTGCATAAAGGTTGTGATGGCTTCAGAGAAGCATTTGCATCATCTTTCAGATGTGCACTACCTATATTAAAGGTTGTGTTTAAAGTTGTGGTTTTGCAGATATTGGGCTTTCTGCTTTTGACAGTTACCCACATGCATGATAGTGTGAGCTCTATTGACAACCATGTATTTTCACTAATCAGTGCTATTTTGAAGGTATTTTTTTAAGGCTGCATCATATTACCAAATTATATAACATGAGGCATAATAATAAAACTTTGCAACATGTCTCAAACAAATCAGATCTATTTCAAGGTCACTGAAGTATGTCTTATGAAGTAAATGTACAGGAACTGGACAATGAAACTGAAACACCTGGTTTGAGATCACAATAATTCATTAGTATGGTGTAGGGCCTCCTTTTGCGGTCAATACTTCATCAGTTCGTCTTGGGAATGACAGATACAAGTCCTGCACAGGAGGATTTTGGGCCATTCTTCTTGCAGAATAGTGGCTAGGTCACTACGTGATGCTGGTGGAGGAAAACGTTTCCTGACATGCTCCTCCAAAACACCCCAAAGTGGCTCAATAATATTTAGAACTGGTGACTGTGCAGGCCATGGGAGATGTTCAACTTTCATGTTCATCAAACCACTCAGTCCCTATCATCCGGAGATCGTGAGTTCGATCCCCGGTTGATGCTGTAACCTCTCGCAGCCGGAGGCCTAGAGAGAGCTGATTGGCCGAGTTCTCTCCCTGGGGAGGGATGAGAGGTACTTTGGGCTCCCACATTAATGACGGCTCTACATCCAATCAAGGGCATCTGTGAGCTCACGCAAGCGGAAGGAGCAGTTAGCGCTGTCCTCTGAGTGTGTTACGTCGCTCCCAACGGTGTGTGAGCGAGCAGTTCGAAAAGATGCAGTCGGTGACGTCACGTGGGTCGGAGGAAACACGTGATAGTCTGCGGTCCTCCCGACTGAGTGGTAGTAGAAGCTTAATATGGGAGCCCCCTAGTGACTGGGAGGAATTGGACATGACTAAATTAGGGAGAAAATCGGGGATTATCATACTGATACACGGCACCACCTTCAGGATACAATGTTTGAACCATTGGGTGTACATGGTCCTCCAGAATGGTTCTGTAGTCCTTGGCAGTGACGCGCCCATCTAGCACAAGTATTGGGCCTAGGGAATGCCATGATATTGCAGCCCGAATCATCACCGACCCACCTCCATGCTTCACTCTGGGCATGAAACAGTCTGGATGGTATGCTTCTTTGGGGCTTCTCCACACTGTAACTCTCACGGATATGGGAAAAACAGTGAAGGTGGACTCATCAGAGAGCAATACATGTTTCACATTGTCCACAGCCCAAGATTTTCGCTGCTGGCACCATTGAAACTGACATTTGATATTGGCACGAGTGACCAAAGGTTTGGCTATAGCAGTCTGGCCATGTACATTGACCCTGTGGAGCTCCCGACTGTTTTGGTGGAAACAGGGGAGTTGAGGTGAACATTTAATTCTGCAGTGAGTCGGGCAGATGTGGTTAGCCCCCGGACATCCTTTTCAGACAGCTTCCTTTTGCATCCACAGTTACTCCTGTTGGATGTGGTTCGTCCTTCTTGGTGGTATGCTGACATTACCCTGGATACTGTGGCTCTTGATACATCACAAAGACTTGCTGTCTTGGTCGCAGATACGCCAGCGAGATGCACACCAACAATTTGTCCTATTTTGAACTCTGTCAACCAAATTGTTGTGTGCATTGCAATATTTAAGCAAAACTGTGCTATTACTCTGCTAATTAAACCATCATACTGTGCTCTTACTGGTGGAATGTGCAATCAATGAATATTGGCCACAAGCCTGCTCAAATTTAGCCATGAAACCTCCAACACTAAATTGGCCAGTGTTTCAGTTACACTGTCCAACCCCTGTACCTAGTATGTTACAAGTAAGGTTGATTGTAATTCATGTTCTTACACATTTTTATGAAGTTATGTACTTTGTAATTTTTGTATTATCTTAACCACAAGCCATATGAATAGGTTTGATTTATAGGGTTAATGTTTCTGTGACATGTTCTCTTTCATCAAGGTGGGTGAAAAGTAACTAGGAATTAAAGATTGATAATAAAGTTCATATTTCTAATGCAAATTTATTGAAACAAATTGTACATGTACTTTATTACATATGAAAATGAAAGCAAATCTTTAAATTTCAACATAGGCACTGGTGGCGTCAACTAGTTTCTTTAAGCAGCTGGGGATGGGATGCACAGTCTTCTGAAGAAACTTGTTTAGGATATTGCTGAGAACTTCCTGAATCCGTGCCTCCAAGTCCTCCAGTGTTGATGGGGTGGACGAATCCTTCACTCATTTAGCAGTGGATAAATCAGACTAATGAGACAATTTATCCCCATGCTTGGTGGGTTTCCTCCAGTGACTTCAGTTTCCTCCCACAGTCCAAAGATATGCAGATTTGGTTCCCCCTAGTGCCCCCCTAGTGTGTAAATGAGCATGTGTATGTGTGTGTCCAGTAATGGATTGACACTCCATCCAGAGTGTACCCCACCTTGTGCACTAAGCCTGCTGGAATAGCCTCCTGGCTTCGGTATACAGGATAAAGTGGAACAGACGATGAGTGAGTGTAAGAGAATGTTGTATATACATAAAACTATAAGGTCATTAAAGATGTAACACAGAGAGTGAATGTGGAAGGGAGTAATGGACAGGTGATTTGCATGAAACATGCACCTGATGAGAATATATCAGGGGTGTGTGTGTCTGTATACATGCGTGCGTGTGTGTGTGTGTGTGTGTGCTAGAGACAGAGTATACATCATGCATAAAAACTGAATAAAATATTCAGAATAGAACAAGGAGCGAGTGAATAAACTTTGTCTGTGTCCATCATACTGTATATACATCGAGTTTGGCAATAAAGGGGTCAAACTGCATTTTCTTTCTGTGCTATAGAAAGAATTTTAAAGTCTGTATATTTGCTAAATTTGTGACTATCACAACACACAAACCCCCATTACTAAATCTCGTTTATCAAATGTTACACGTAACTGAGTTTAATTGATGTACTCCTACACAACTTCACAAAGAGAAGCTCTCACTTCAGCTTCAGATACCACAGCAACTCTCAGTGTGTCGAGCAGCGCATCAGTATCAGCAGCTCTGTGTGTGTGTGTGTGTGGCATTCAGGTGCAGTACAGAATGCAGCTCGCATGCGTTCTCAAAGTGCTCAAAGCCCAACCTCTCTCTTGCCCCATGTAAACACAGGCAGAACGTGTAACACAAGGATGATGGCTAATTGTAATCTAATTGCTAAAAAAAAATCAAAACAAGGTGAATAAATATAAGTAATCAGGAACTGTTTTCTGTTCCCTCTCTGTGTTCCCTCTAACAGTGTCTACATTCTCACAGACATTCACCATCATCTCCACTCACTGTAATAAAATACTTAATTACACTTTTGCCTATGCAAAGTTAAACATTCTGTACCTGTGTGTTGTGCTTCTGGGCGTGTGTCAGTGTCTTCCTCCTCTGTGTCAGGGTCATGACCTTCAACATCGTCTGCAATCTTGTAGATAACTACTACCATCTCATCCTGTTCAGAAGAACACTGAAACATCTTTAATCTAGAAAAGTCTCATTAAAACATGAAATGACCGTGTTTCTGTGTGGACATGACTGACGGGCTGAGCCTCTGTACTCGGTATAGGGAATTAAATGTGCTGCTGTCAGTAATTGAAGTTAGAGGAAGTCACATGTCAGAGCAGCAACATCAGGGGCTTCTTGTGGTCAAAGTGTGAAGACATTTAAACTGCAAATCTCTTTCATATCCCAAATGTGCATATTATAATATAGCAGTATAACATATAAATAATATATGTAAGATGTAGGATAAATTATTGTTTAAAATGTATATATGTTAAATATTACTTTGTTTTTTCAACACTCTATAAGGAGCTGCAGGTCCAGACACTCACAACCCACGAGACAGGTGGACAAAACTGTCATGCTGACATAGTGAGAGAGAGAGAAAGAGATGAATTGGAGGGAAATGGTGACATGCTGCTCATGGGCCCAAAGGTGTAACTTAAGGCCTTGTCACACATTTTGATTGGCTGTCTTGTAGCAGTGTGAGCGTGTCTATGTTCTGCTGTTTCACTGTGTTGTGTAAACCCCCTTAATGCACACATGCCTCTAATTTTCACTGCAGTACAAATGAACTAACTTTACATTTGCCTTCAGGGGTACTATTCTAACATACAGCTTAAATACGCAGATTATCCCTGGTTGCATTAATGTACAGTGTGAGCAGAGAGGTCACAACTTCAGGCCACACATGAAAGCTGATTAAAATGTATCGTGTGAGTCAACACATTGCCCACGATCAGTGAACTCACACAGCTTTAAGCAGCAAGAGGTCAGGTGTAGCTCATTGCTGCTGATTACCTTGGAGCAGCCATGTTATAAAGGTATAATCAAAAATAGGTTTGGCCTTAAATGATAAGTGTAGATAGAAATCAGTGAACACAAACATTATCTCAATTCTTTACTTCGTGATTTTAAAAAAAATCCGTATATTGTATTTTAGTTCTTCATTGGTAATAAAATTTTATTTAAATAAACTCATTAAGGTGTACATTTGTAAAAGGTTAGCCATGTTGATCAACTAGGGACACCTGGTTGTACTGTATGATAATATAACTGGTGGTTGGATTTTTTTTTTTTTTTTCAATAAAGAAGCTAGATTTCAAAATAAAACATTTATCAATTATAAGTCAATTTTGCAATTGACTTTAGTTGTTAGTTACCAACCTACATATCTACATATCTTCATTTCTGAGATCCAACCTACTAACCCTCTCCTCCATCTACCCGTATGTGAAGAGTATGTTAAAGAGTATATAAAAGAAATTACTAAACACTTTTTAGTGTAGATGGCACTGTTTGTAAATAAATATATGAGTCAGGATTGTGCAATATAAAGTGAAATTTTTTCAGCACAATATATTCTTCAATATAAGAACTCAATTTTATTTAATTTTAACTGTGTATTTAATTTTACACACATGACTAAGCAAGAATTTTAAAAACTATCATATAGGAATATGAAAGATAGAAAGAAAGAAAGAAAGAGGAAGGGAAATAAATAGAATAGATTTATAAGATCATGTGTGACTATAATAATAATGATAATAATGATAATGATAATAATGATAATGATAATAATGATAAGAAGAAAAATGCATACATTAACTATGCAGTCTAAAATAAAGTGGCATGTGATGAAAATCCTCTCGGTCAACAAACATACATTTTATATCAAGAACATAATGTCATGAATCAGACTCGGAGAACGCAGGTGCAGTTAAGATATTTATAGATAAGGGTGTCTAAGAGCAAGTCAAATAAACCAGTAAGGATGATCCAAATTCGAGAGTCGAGAAAACAAGCAAGGATCAGGTGATACTGTATGTGTTGGGTATAAACGGGATCAGGCTAAACTCGGAAACAAACACACAAGCAAGGTCAATATAAAAAAAAACAGGCATTCAAGAAACGACACTGGAGCTAATCACAGGGAGCGTATACTTCGCAAAGGCCCGAAGTGTGTGAGTCTCTTTTATTGGTCAGGTAATGAGTTTCAGGTGTTAGTATTCAGGTGACCAGCAGGGTTGCTGTTGGGAGTTGTAGTTCTTAGTAGTTCTGACACATAATACAGTGTAATACAAAAAGTAATGATGAGTTTAATTCTACATGACATGAAAACCCAAATGTAAAGTTTACAAGTACTACTTTATGTGGAAACACTGCTTTGGGGAAACAAAAAAATTGTGTCGCACACAAGAGAAATATAAACTATCTCTGAGATTTAGAGGTAATGAGCCATATTTGAGACACTTTTGAGAAGATGCAGAAAATGCCTAAATCTCATTCAAGTCTCAAAGACAACTCATTTCTGTCAAGGACAAAAAGAAGAGATTAAAATAAGATCTCATCTGGGAGTTTCTTTGCTATTAGAAAACATTAAATTACAGCACCTTGCAATTGGCAAATATCAATCTTTAATTTGAACCTACTACTTTACTAGCATAAATTGTTTAGTTTTTGAAATTGTCAGGTTTACAACTCCGGTTTTCAGGATTTAGTTTTAGTTTTAGTAGTAATATTCATAGATTTTGTACTTTCAGATTTAACTCATCAAAAATAAAGAAAATTACTTATTTGATTTGTAACAGGGCACTGGTGGCTCAGGTGTTTCGCCTGCCACATGAAAGGTCCGGGTTCGATTCTCAGTCACCTGTCCGAAGCCCAGCTAAAATGGGAGGGCTGCTTCATGAAGGGCATCTCGTGTAAAACCTGTGCCAAGCTTGTGTGCGGACCGCATGATCCACTGTGGCGACCCATTGCCGAAAGCAGGCGAAAGACCAAAAACAATTTCTTTGATTTGCAACAACTAAAAAAAAAAAAAATTTTTATAATGATAACAACAACAAACTCGTTCTGTTTACTTAAAATTGAAAACATCATTACTCAAAAATTTGATGTAACTGATTACCTGAAATCTTTTGAGCTTTGCCAACTTATTCGGGTTTACAGTACAGGCGTGAAAAAAAAAAAAAAATCCATATCTCACATTTACAGTGAGGTCAATAAGTATTTGATCACCCAGTGATTTTGCAAGTTCTCTTACTTAGAAATCATGGAGGGGTCTACAATGTTCAGCATAGGTGCATTTTCACTGCACTAAAAAGATTCCATATCCATATCCTCTTAGTGAATTTGTCAGTCTCAGAACATCCAAACACAGGATCACTCGAGGAGTATCTAGAGGTGACTATTATCCCACTTAGAAAAAGTGCTTTTAGTCAGTCAGTTTTCTCTGTCAAAGCTTCTCAGGAATGGAACACCATCCCATCAATAATCAGAGACATTAACACATACAATATATTTCGCTCTCATTTAAAACGTTGGCTGATTAGTAATCAGACCTGTCAACACTAAAACACTGCTGCTGTCATCATGTGTTTTTACAGTGGCTTGCAAAAGTATTCGGCCCCCTTGAACTTTTCCACATTTTGTCACATTACAGCCACAAACATGAAT
>JAQMYJ010000013.1:3689108-3703099 GCA_030014305.1 Clarias laeviceps | reverse complement strand
TCAATTCAATTCAATTTTATTTATATAGTGCTTTTAACAATGGTCATTGTCTCAAAGCAGCTTCACAAAAATAAAAAAATTAAAAAATAAAAATTTTTAGAAAAGACAATATTTGGAAATGTGTATGTGTGAGAAAAATGTGTCCAGATAATAATGAGATGAATGAATGAAATGTCTCTGATGAGCAAGCCAAGGGTGACGGCGACGGTGGCAAGGAAAAAAAATAAAAAATACAGTAACTGCTGGACTTTAACAAGATAATTCATGAGTGAATATTGCAGCTGAAATGTCTTCACACTTTGACCACAAGAAAACAGTTACCTCATGTCCCTTTTTTAATGTGTAACTTCATTTACTGGCAGAAGAACATTTAATTCAGTGTACATTAGGGAGAAGTGCAGAAGTTCACGCGTGGTCACACAGAGACACAGTAATTTAGTGTGTTAGTGAGTCTTCTATAGATTAGAGATGGCTCAGCATTCTTCTAAACAAAGGGAAATGGTGGTGGATATCTATGAGAGTGCAGACGCTGTTAAAGGTCACAATCCTGACCCTGAAGGCGGTGACACAAAGAGAGAGCCAGACACAGCATCACACACAGGTAAGTGTTTAGGTTTGCAAGACCAAAGTTTCCACATGCAGAAATGCAGTAATTTAGGATTTTATAGTTTAGTTTGTTTCAATGTGCTCGATACTGTGATGTACTTAAATTGCATATTTAGAGTGAGACTCTAGCAGTGCCAGTCAATTTTCAATTGTTGAATTTTGCCCACAAATTCACACTGATAGACCTACACTGACTTCTGCTAATTCCCTGAGTGAACATTTACAGCCATCAGTGATTAAATGTATATTTGGGTATCTGAAGTACCTACCAACCCGCAAACTATGAAATTAACTAACTAACTAAATTAGGGACACTCTGTGACATTGTGCTCCTACTGAAATTAAATATTGAATATTAATTGAAACAAAAACTAATACATACAGTACGACTGAAACATATACAATTGTAATGCGTATAACTTGTAAATAAATTATTAGATTTATTTACAAGATGTATGAAAAATATTATTGTGCATTTTTTTTTTTACAGATATTCGTCTATATAAGGTAATGGGTTACTGATTAAACTTATTTTAAGGGAGACTTTTAAATATCTTCGTCTTCACTAACACTTCTCTTATTATACACTTCAGTAGGCTATGATTTAGTTGAGTTGAATACTGAAGAAGTGTAATGCACTATTCAGCCACTAGATGTCATTTGAGATTCAACCTGAAAAAATATAGACTATACAGTACCAGGATAGATATCCAAAACTGCTATTACTTGTGCAGTATATGTATTAATATATCAATTATATAATTAAAGATATATATAAAAAAAAAACTTATATGTTGTTAAACTGAACTAATTTTGTTCTTGTTCTTATTTGTACAGTATATTTTATTTTACTTTGCACAGTACATTTTATTGGTTAATTTCTTTTTCTACCGTATTTCTTTTACTACAATATATTTTTATTTTTACTTGTACAGTATATTTTACCAGGTAATTTTATTTTCTAACGTATTTCTTTTATTCATATTTATTTCTTATGTTTAAGCTTTTATTTTAAGGTCACTGGCAGTCGAAAAAGCATTTCACTGCATATCGTACTGTGTATGACTGTGTACGTGACAAATAAAATTTGAATTTGAATTTGATTTTTGAATTTTGAATTTTTAGTTCATTTTAGTGTCAAGCACTCCTGGTGACTGATGGTCAGGACCTGGCTAGAATTGCCTTGGTAAATCCTATGTCAATGATTTCTTCACTTTGCAGCAATTTTTATGTACTTTTTATGCATAACGGAGACTTGGTTGAGTGTCAGTGGTCTAGTTTGTTTACTAAATTAGTAAATCCCAGGATTGCAAGTATTTAAAATTTTTAACGATTTCTGCACATGGAGGAGTAGTGGCTTTTTTTAAGGCAGGTTTTAATTGTAAACAGCTGGTGTTGGATTTCTTCTTCAGTTTTGAACTGAATTTATTGTATTTATATATTTAGTTTGCTAACACTATCTGCTGTACAGATAGTGAGTTATGTAATACCTTATGTAATAAGTAATGTCAGGGTGCCTCAGTATAATAACAAGTGAAAACACACCGGCCTCGCATATATAACGCTAACTGTCTAAAATACCTGTAAGCTAACTGAAACCTATTTTAATTAATTAAATTGCTGGCTCAACTTGATTTTTATTTTTTTATTTTTTTTAGTTTATTCAATCTGTGTCTCAAAAGTTTTTAGGAACACGATATTACCAGATTTCTTAACCAATACACCAATATAAGAAGTCCAACAGTGTATGGCCAACAGTGCAATTTTAATTTATTCAATATCTAGGTGGAGTTTTACAGAGTAAATACACTGTCCAGGCAAAAACAAAGTCTAACATTATAATATTTTATTGGTTAACATTTTTCTTTCATTATGGCCGTGGCATGATTTTCATAAGTTTATGGAATATCACAACATGTATTTCTGTTCAGAGTTGCATTCATTTCTCTCCAAGATCTTGCATTGATGATGACAAAGTCTTATCCAGCAAGTCCTAAAGATTCTCAACAGGGTTAAGGTCTGGACTCTGTGCTGGCCAATCCATGTGTGAAAATGGTGTCTTATGCTCTCTGAACCACTCTTTCACAATTTGACCCTGATGAATTCATTTTGGGATAAACCCATGCTATCAGGGAAGAAATGGAACTCACTTCTTACCCTGATGCACCCATCACTCTGGAACAGAGTAAATCTGGACTCACAAGACCACATTAGCTTTTTCTAATGTTTCACAGCCTTGTACAGGGTGTACCCCGCCTCATGCCCAAAGTAATAGACTCCAAGCTCCCCTGTGACCCTGTACAGGATAAGTGATATAGAAGAATAAAAAAAAATATTAGAAACATGGATGCAGTATATCCTGGTTACACTAATTCACATGCCAGAAAAAATCAGCCAGAAAAAAAAGCCAAAAAATTAATAAATAAACAAAAAATAAATAAAATAAAAAAAAAGAAGGGAGGTGAGAAGATGGTAGTGGGCTCTGACTATGCAACAAAAAATACAATAAAGCATTATAGCACCTAATTACATCAAACCCTGTGAAATTTTAATGTTTGCATTTCACATCAGTTCTAGTAAATCTGTGTGGAACACTAGGGAAGCATCTCAATAAATCTTCCTAAACAGCCAGGGTCATGGGAATGCACCACTATTTTAGGTCACCAGTAGCATAAAAATATACACCAACTTGTTACAACATGGACAATACAAGTTTTAAAGTATTTATAGAGCCACATTCCCAAAAGTTAACATTCACACAGAAACTGCCCATCACCTGCCCACCTGCTTTTCGAACTCAACATACACGTTCAATAGAAACAAAGGAAAAGTACAGAGCAAAATGCACTTGGCTAAATATGAGCGGGGCATTTATCACATTGCTGCACCTTCATTTATCTTCTGCAGCACAGTGTGGGCATTACTGGCTCTGTCCTGGACTGGTTCAGAACATACCTAATAGACAGATGTTTTTCAGCTGGGCTTGGTGACTCTGTGGGTTTATCCTCAGGCCTTTATTATTTTCACTTTACTTACTTCCACTAGGAGCCATTATTAGGAAGTACAGGATTTAATTTCATTGCTATGCAGATTTTATGACGATTTATTCATTAAAACAGAGGGATTCAAACTGTTTAAAAGCAAACCAAACTTTAAAATGTCTGAAGGATGTCAAAGCATGTGGACTTTTTAATGCCAATAAAACTGAAATGCTGGTATTTGGATCCAGTGGAGCCTGTGTTAACCTTTTAGAGAGACATGTTCCCTTGAATCATAAGTAAAACTATCTGTTATAAACCTGGGTGTTTTTGTTTGACACCTGATTTTAAGCTGAAATCAAACAAATCAATTTTGTAATTAAATGTAGCTTTTGTCAAGTAAGGCAACTGTCCAAGGTCAAGCCAAGGTTATACATGCTTTTATTATTGAGGCCATGTGTGATAACATTAGACTTCCTGTTTACTTGGTTAAAGTTCTAATAGAATATATAAACAACCCTATGAATTATAATAATATATAATTAATCACATCAGAGAGAGTGCTGCACTGCTGCATATAGCACGGCTGTCATGTGAATGTTACAGAAATTACCAAATCTACGTACTCAAATTAATCAGACTTGGAGCTAATCACAAGACAATCAGATTTCTCTAATGAAGTGAAAATACAGTGTGTGCAAAGCATGTGGTGCATGATACACTGTACACAATGCTTCTTCCAACAACTTTTTTTGTAATTATGTCCAGTTCAGGTTGGTTGAGGATAGATGGGTAGACGGAGGTTCTACTGAATGAAAACTTTGTATTAAAAAAAACAATTTCACTATTAGACTAGTTCATTTTAATGTGTGTGAACTTTAAGCTAAAGCTTGTGAAGTGTGAACTTGAACTTGCGCCAAACTGCCACAAACCACAAAGGCCTGCCATGAACTGGAAGCTTCTGGATCACCAGCGTCACTGTTTAAAGTCAAGCCAGTTTTACATCACCATGAACTTAAAGGCTGATGACAAAGAAATAAGTCCCTGATCTAAAATCCACACCTTTATCCTCAATTATAGTGTAGCTTCAATTCAATTTAACTTTGAACAAAGCTTTGTTTGGAGAAGTACAGGTGAAGCATTCAGCAACAAGAACACTGTACTAACAACTGTTAAGCATGGTGGTGGTGGTGGATGTGACTTTGCACGGTTAGAGATGTACAGCTCTTATCAGTGTAATCACTTTTGTTGCTCGTTATTTTGCCAGTAATGACCTGCAGATTAGGCTAATTGACATTCCCAAATTGTGTATATTGTCTTGTTTTAGTTCATTCACCCCATTACAGTTCACAGTCCTGTTCAGAGTCTCACACTCTGTAGTCTTGAGGGTCTACAGTAGGTGTGTTTATAGCGTTGCTCTGATCCATGCTACTGTCTGTCAGGTCAGCTCAGGGAGATCAGGTTTTATACGTGCGATGTTTTCTTTGTCTGAGTTGTGTTTATCGGCACTGGGTGCGGAGTTTCTCTCGGTGGTACCGGTGTGTTCAGGACTGAGCTTTTTATGCTCTGACTGTGGTGTGTTGCTGCTCTGGGGTTTGGTGAGGCCCACTCCAGACCCGGCTCTCCATCCATTTTTCCGCTGGCTGTCCCCATGTTGCTGCTGCTGTATCCCGGTCGAGTCGCTCTGTGAGCTCCCTGGCCGCACAGCTCCATGTGACCAGCTCAGCCTTTTATGTTAGACATTGCTGCACTTGAAGCACCTCAAGCACTCCGTGGTGGCAAAGACAATGTAATTTTTGTCATTTAAAATTGTTTACATTTAAAGTTCACATTTAATGTGTCCTCCTGGTTGTTTAAAATCATAAAAACTTGCCAGCGGAAGGACAGAACATGTTTCACCTAGAGCTCTTACAGCCGAGCGGATAGGTTTCATGGGGCTGGTGAATTTCCAAAGCGGGCCAGCTCCCTCATTATCTGCTCATCCTCGATGAATGGGAGGATCTTGGAGATCACCACTTGGGTTGCTGGGTCAGACAGAGGGGTGACTTGAACCTACCGCCTCTCACTTGTATGCCATTTTTTGTTAGCCTGTTTAAGAGGGTTTTTCTTGATGAGGAACACCAACACTGCCTTGTTCATCTGGGAGGCAAACACTTGACCTGCTCTCCCACCACTAGTAGCACCTCCTCCACCTGTGCAACATCTTTGGGAACACACCAGATGCCATTCCGGAGAGACAAAGTCTCCCCACCAGCCTCAGAGGCCATTGTGCCCCGCTCACTCTCTCTCACTCTAAATCTGTATTTTTAAGTAATGACATTCATTAAGGTGGGAGAAAATAAAACGTGCAGTAAGAGAGAGAGAGAGAGAGAGAGATAGAGCAAGCTGAAGATGCAACAGATAATATTAGCATTAACATTCTGTTTTTCAGGGCTCTGTTATGCACATACTATAAATAAAACGCGCAGTAAGAGAGAGAGAGAGAGAGAGAACAAGCTGAAGATGCAACAGATAATATTAGCATTAACATTCTGTTTTTCAGGGCTCTGTTATGCACATACTATAAATAAAACGCGCAGTAAGAGAGAGAGAGAGAGAGAGAACAAGCTGAAGATGCAACAGATAATATTAGCATTAACATTCTGTTTTTCAGGGCTCTGTTATGCACATACTGTACCAGTTAGTCAAAGCAATAGCAGAAACAATCAGTCATAACTGCTGCTATATTGAAAGTCTATTTTGTTTTTTTTATCCATTTTAAAAATGCAACAAGTCACATGTGCGAAACTAACACTGAGAAGACACTTAATCAGGAAGGTCATTGTGCGGTCACTACACAGCATTGCATGGTCATGTGACTACCAGACTCACCCTGAGAAGTTTAATGAACATTTTATTAGTATATGGATGATTTGAAAATGATTTCACTTGTCTGCAGGAATTACTGAGTCCTAAAGTGAAGCAACTCCATCCCATTGTCTCTGTTAAACAGATGATGATGAATTAAAACAATTAACTGTAACATTGTTCAATTATTCAGCTTTTTAATTACACTGAATGGATTTGCTAAATGTTTGGACACTTAATCACTTTCTATAACAGCAAGCAGGTTAAGCTGCAAATTATTTTCATAATAATGAGTGTGAAAGTGTGCGTGTGTAATGTGTGTGTATGTATGTGCTTCTTACTGTGAGCTATTTTTGTTCACATATCGCTGTGTGAAAGAGAGCAGTGGTTATTGCTGATCTTAGATCAGTGGAACTTGGGTCTAACTTAAAAGCATCAGGCAAAAGGTTTTAACAGCTTTATGGAATGTCATTACTGTATATGTAACAAAATAGTATGCATTGGTGCAACGTATACAGTATTATACACAATTATGATATTATTTTGATATTTATACTGTAACTTTAACCAGCGCATCTGGCATATGAGTGAGTATTGCAGTTAAAATGTCTCACAGTTTGACCATAAGAAGCCATTGATGCTCCTCCTCTGATGTCTCACTTCCTCTAACTTTATTTACTTGCAGCAGCACATTTAGTTCCCTATACAGAGAAAAGAGACTCAGCCTGTCAGTCACGTCCACACAGAGACACAGTCACTTCATTTTTATTGAAACATTTATAGATTAAATATGTTTTGTGTTCTTCTGAGCAGGATGAGATGGTAGCAGTTATACACAAGATTGCAGACAATGTTAAAATTCAACACCCACTGTGATTTAGTTGTGATGTAAAATCTATGCAATGCACTATTCAGCGACTACTGTACATGCCCTTTGAGATTTAATCTGCAAAAAAAAAAAAAAAAAGATTTATACCAGGGGTCTCCTTTTTTCTCCTTCTATCAAAGTTAATAGAAAAAAAAAAAAAAACAATAGTAAAATATTAAATAAATGTCCTGCCCCCTTTGGCATACCCATGTGTAACTTTGTGTATGTGTGTTGAATGTCATTGCTGTGACCCTTTTTTTTTTTTTTTTTTTTTTTTTTCACATAATGATGGGTGAAAGAGAGCAGTGGCTAATGCTTAGACCGATGGCACTTCTGTTATGCAACCTCAAAGTAAAGCAAAATAAAACCTTATAATTTTTTTTTTTTAAAAAAGCATGTTGACTAATTCATATGACAGAAATCATCAGTGCTGTAAATAAATTAATCCTAAAAACAGCAGGTGAAAAGCCTAATTGCTTTCTTGTGATTATATTATAAGGAACACAATTATGACAGATTGGTCCAATACAGTATATACATTATATATAGATATGTACAGTATATAACAATATAACACAACAATGTAATTTAGGTATGTGTGTAACTGCTGAACATTAACAAGAGTAATTATGAGTGAATATTGCAGCTCAAATTTCCTCACACTCTGACCACAAGAAGAAAGTTGCAGTATGTCTGTTTTAATGTGTAACTTCCTTTATTGGCAGCGTAACATTTAATTCAGTGTACAGTACACTAGGAAGAATTGCAGTAGTTCACTCATGCTTACACGGACACAGTAGTTCAGTGTTTAAGTGAGTCTTCTATATATTAGAGATGGTTCAGCATTCTTCTAAACAAAGGGAAATGGTGGTGGATATTTATGAGAGTGCAGACGCTGTTAGAGGTCATGACCCCCACCCTGAAGAGAGTGTCACAAAGAGAGACCCAGACACAGCACCACACACGGGTAAGTGTTTAAGTTTGCAAGGCTTTGCAAAGTCTTTCCACATGTGGAGATGCAGTAATTTAGGGTTTTATAGATTAGTGTGTTTCAGTGTGCATGATACTTTAATGTATTTATATACAGAGTGAGGCACAAAAAACTTATACTAAAGCAACAATTTTTTAATTGTAGAATTTTGCCCAGCAATTCACACTGATAGGCCTACACTGCCTTTTGACAATTCCCCGAGTGAACATTCACAGCCATCAGTGCTTGTGTGTGTATATATTTGGGTATCTGAAGTACAGTACCTACCGGCCCACAAACTATGCAATTAAACAACTGGCTGTGTTCCATTCCACAGTGTACTTTCAAGTGTACAGTACTCTCTTCCCTACTCCCTCCTCCCTGTGTGTGGGAAATGTCAGAACATGCCTTTACAAAATTCCGTCATTAGGAACACCCTGTGATGTCACCAATACAGACATCATATACTTCTACTGAAATTAAATATTGAATATTTATTGAAACAAAAACTGATTAATACAGTACAACTGAAACATAACCTATTGTAATGTGTATAAATACATTAGTAGATTAATTTGCATGTATGAAATAATTATTACTGTGCAATTTGTACAAATACTAGTCTATGTAATGATAATGGGTTAAACTTATTTTAAGGCAGGATTTTAAATAACTTCCTCTTTACCAACTCTTCTCTCATTATAGGCTATGATTTAGTTGAGTTGAATACTGAAGAAGTGTAGTGCACGCTTTAGCCACTGGATGTCATTTGAGATCACTAGTTACACATTTATCAATATATCAATTCTACTGTATAATCAAAGATTTAAAAAAAATGATATGTCTTTAAACTGAACGAATTTTTATTTAATTTGCAGTTCATAGCATTTGCTTTTTTTCTGTTATGTAAATGTGGAAAATACTGGGATGTATTTAAATTGCATATACAGAGCGAGACACACAAAGCTAGTAAACTTTCGATTGCTGATTTTCCCCACCAATTTACACTAATAGTCCTACACTACCTTCTGTCAATTCCCCGAGTGAACATTCACAGCCATCAGCAGCAGCAGCTCTCTCTCTCTGTTTTGTATTAATAAGTAGTCCATCTCTCAGCTGGTTTATGACGACACTTCTCAAGATTCATCTTGCTAAAAACAGAATCCTTTCTTTTCTCCTATCAGGAATGCCTACTCATCTCTGACACACACTCGTTCCACTGTTTAGGATGAGGTTGTTATAGATGCCGAAATGTAGATATCGGTACAGGGGGCAAATAAGTATTTGATACACTGCTGATTTTTCAAGTTTTCCCACTTACAAGTAATGGAGAGATCTATAATTTTTTTTTTATTGTAGGAACATCTCAACTGCGAGAGACAGAATCTAAAAACAAAAAAAAAACAACAGAAAATCACATTGTATGATTTGTAAAAAAAAATAATTTCCATTTTATTGCATTAAATAAGTATTTGATACAATTGAAAAAAAAAAAAATAGAACTTAATATTTGGTACAGAAACCTTTGTTTACAATTACACAGGCCAGTCATTTCCTGTAGTCCTTGACCAGGTTTGCACACACTCCAGCAGGGATTTTGATCCACTCCTCCACACAGGTCTTCTTCAGATCCTTCAGGATTGGAGGCTGTCGCTGGGCAATACAGAGTTTCAGCTCCTTTCATAGATTTTCTATTCGGTTCTGGTCTGGAGACTGGCTAAGTCACTCCAGGACCTTAAAATGCTTCTTACGGAGCCACTCATCAGTTGCCCTGGCTTTGTGTTTGGGGGTCATTGTATGATTGGAATTTATGTCATGGTGGTCATTTTTTGACTGATGACACTTTATTATTAACCTAGTAACACAGTGTAAGTATCAATCCAGTGACGAAAACTTTAAAGCACTTTTTGAAAGTCGCTCTGGATTAGAGCGTCTGCCAAATGCCCAAATGTAAATGTAAATGTAATGAGGGAAGGAGGTTGTTGCTCAAAATCTCACGATACATAGCCCCATCCATCCTCCCCTTAATATGGTGCAGTCGTCCTGTCCATGATGTTTCCACCATCATGCTTCAAGGTCGGAATTCATCCTTCTTCCTCCACACATGGCAAGTGGGGTTTATACCAAAAAGTTCTATTTTGACTTCATCTGACCACATGGCTCCCATGCTTTCTCTGGATCATCCAGATGGTCTTTGGCAAACTTCAGACAGACCTGGACATGTGCTGGCTTGAGCAGGGGGACCTTGCGTGCACTGCAGGATTTTAATCCATGACGATGTAGTGTGTTACTAATGGGAACCGTTGAGACTGCAGTCCCAGCTCTCTTCAGGTCATTGACCAGGTCCTCCCGTGGAGTTCTAGATTCTCCCGTCGAGTTCTAGGCTGATCCCTGATTTTTTTAGGATAATTGATATTCCATGAGGCAAGATCTTGCATGGAGCCCCACTCAGTCATCTTGAATTTTTTCCACAATGTTGTCTCTAATGTCCTTAGACAGCTCTTCAGTCTTACCCATAGTGGAGATGTTGGAGTCTGATAGACTGAGTGTGTGGACAGGTGTCTTTTATACCGGTAACAAGTTCAAACAGGTGCAATTAATACATGCAATGAGTGGAGCACAGGAGGCTTCTTAAAGACAAACTAATAGGTCTGTGAGAGCTAGAATTCTTCCTGGTTGGTAGGTGATCAAATTCTTATTTTATGCAATAAAATGAATATTAATAATACAAAAATCATACAATGTGATTTTCTGGATTTTTTTTTTAGATTCTGTCTCTTACAGTTGAGATATATCTATGAATCATGAAAATTACAGATCATTTCATTCTTTGTAAATGGGAAAATGTGAAAATTCTGCAGTGTATCGTGTATCAAATACTTATTTGCCCCACTGTAAATGTAGGGCCGTGCACATTAAAGTAAAATCCTGCCTGGCATTGTGGCCTCAGACGAAATAGATATGGGCAAGATGACCATTGTTTTCCCTCTGGGAACCTGTTTATAAGTGCCTAATAACCGTTATGGGCCTATAAGAGAAAACCTGGAGTAGTGACAAGAGGATGGATTACCGAAGCCTTTGGCCTCTGCGTCAAGCACTCCTGATGTTGGGACCTGGCTAGTTACCATTGCTTTGGTAAATGCTATGTCAATAATCTTGAATGATTTCTTCACTGCTGGAATTGGACATTTTAGTATTTTACAAGTATTGTACAAGTATTTTAATTTTTCAACAATTTCTGGACATGGAGGAGTAGTGGCTGTTTTTAAAACAAGTTTTAACTGTAAGCAGCTGGTGTTGGATTTCTACTTTAGTTTTGAACTGAATATCTGTGAGTTGAATCATTTTTATCCAATAGTATGTGTGGTGATATTAAGAACCCCTAAACCCAATCCCTGTTTCTGGGCAAAAGTCAAGGCAAAAGTAGGAAAAAATGATAGACACAGTTATGAGTGTTTAGCTCACTAACTTATGTACAGTGTGTAACATGAAGTCTAACGTTAGCTAAGCTCACCTGAGTAATGTCAGGGTGCCGCGGTTTAACCATAAGTGGAAACACACTGGCCTCACGTATATAATGCTAACTGTGCAAAATACCTCTAAGCTAATTGAAACATATTTTATTTAAAAAATGAATAAATAAAAATAATTAATTAATTCAACAAAACGGCCATCTTCACCTCTTTAGTGCAGTTTGATAGTATTAGTCTGACGAGGGTTTATAAAGCACATGATTTTATCTCAGGGAAGAAAAGTTGCTGGCTCAACTTGATTTTTTTAGTTTATTCAGGCTGTGTCTCCAAAGTTTTTAAGAACACAATCTTACCTGATTTCTCAACCAATACCACTACGAAGTTACAACAATACAATATTAATTCATTAAACATCTAGTTGGAGTTTTTACAGAGTAAATACACTGTCCAGGCAAAAAAAAAAAAAAAAAAAGTCTCATATTCTAATATTTTATTGGATAACCTCTTGATTTCATTATGGCCGTGGCATAATTTTCATTAGTTTATGGAATGTCACAACATTTATTTCCATTCAGAGTTGCATTAAGATCTTGCATTGATGATGACAAAGTCTTATCCAGCAAGTTGCAAAGATTCCCAGCAGGGTTAAGGTCTGGACTCTGTACTGGCCAATCCATGTGTGAAAATGATGTCTTATGCTCCCTGAACCACTCTTTCACAATTTGAGCCTGATGAATTCATCCTGGGATATACATGTACCCATGCCATCAGGTTAGAAATGGAACTTCTTTCGCTGATGCACCCATCACTCTGGAACAAAGTAAAAATGGACTGATCAGACCACATGACCTTTCTATGTCTATGCTTTATGCTCCCTAGCAAATTAAAGCTTTTTTCCAGATTAGTTCTTAAGGCTACACTGATGTTTAGGCTTTGTCCATTGAGTTCTCTTTGCATTGTGCTTACTTTCACTACATCTTCGCCATGCCCACAGGATATGTCTTCTGACATGAATGTTTAAGAAATGAGAAGCTACTCACTGCATCAGATAGAGTTAAAAACCTTGATGCAGCTGAACTGCATTAATCACTGCAGTAATTATCTAATGGAAGCCTCTTAGATAAAATCCAGGTGACCCTTTTTTTAAGCAGGCAGTGTATAATAAGGACTTTTTTTAGATACTTTTCAGACATTTTGGCTGGAATTATGCCTAGGTATGATATGGCTATGACTGTTGGTGATTTTAATATTCAAACTCCACCACCGCCTTGGGCAACCGGCTCCTGTACCAAACCAAAAAATCTGATTATATTCTCAAACAAATACAATCACTCACAGATACTGATATCATAAAAGGTTGCCCACCCTTACAGCTGATCCATAACCACAAAAAAATAACCAAAACAACCAAAGCAAATAGAACAAACACAATCAAAAGGATATAAATCCACAACAAAGGAAGAGAAAAGAAACAAACAAGAAAATCTTAATGACAAAGAAGTCAATTTACATCTTCACACATTGCAGCTAAAATTAGACACAGAGCCAGTAAGGTATTTCTGCGCTTCTCCTATGCGGTCTCTCTCTCTCTCTCTCTCTTTCTCGATATCCTCATACAACACACAGTGACCCAACACACTCTCACTCACTTAACATTCATTCACAGACTCAGAGGGGTATATATACACACACACACACACACACACCGTTACAAGCAATGATTTACAAAAGGAGGAGCTTTAAAGCAAGAGAGCAGAAAAATAAACAAACTAAACTTTAAAGCGAAGCCTTAAAGCAGAGCAACAGTGAGAGGAAGTCTTTTAAAAAAAGACAAAAACAAAGGATGAACAAAAGTTTGACACAAACAGTAGATTAACTCGAAACAGTTTAAGACAAAAATTAGAGTAAAACAGGGTGTAAAACTAAACAGCACCGCCCTCCAATAATGCTCCTCGCGTAGCACCGTCACAGGAGGCTAATCAATGTCACGATGTCACTATTCTGTTATATAACAAAATTACAGTTAAACCAAATTACAAACAATGAATAAAAGAATCCAAACATTGATGCAGATAATTTAAAAACGCATACCGTGAAACTTAAATCTAAGATCCAGCCGATGGGGCAGACAAACCATGTTCTGGGAGGCTGAGGGCTCATTTAGTCCAGACTGAGTACAGATGTCGCCTTTAAGACTGCGCGTGTTTTCCCGCGAGAGGCCGCAATTTAGCGCGCGGCGTGCCGCGACT
>JAQMYJ010000013.1:3594632-3607836 GCA_030014305.1 Clarias laeviceps | reverse complement strand
CTGTCGCTTGCTGTCAATGGCCGCCTAAGAGAGAGAACACATTTTCGGCTTCAGTAGACACACAATACTTCAGACTGTAACACGACTGCCCCCTACAGGTAATGAAGGGCATTTTCACAGCTTGCCGCGCGAAGCTGCAGCATGTCACGGGATCCGTTTTCTCGAAACGTGCGTTTTTAATGGCGACATCTGTATGCAAACGGTCATTGTCCGTCCTCAACTGTGCCACCAGTTCACTCCTGCATCTCATCCTCCATTCTTGCCCATTGAATCGAAACGCACACTACTGCTTTGCTCATGAAAGAAAAAAAAAAGTAAGAAAAAAACAAAAACAACCAAAATCACCACAAATATAAATATACCCACGCCTCAAAAGAAATTCCTTGCCTTACCAGGTGGATCCTGCCGATTACGCCAAAATGTGACGACCGTAAAATCCCAAATGGCGGGAATTTGCTAATTAAAAGCAGGCCGGCTGCAGCTCAGGAAATCGTGCAAAACCCACCCAAATTCACATCAAATTAAACACCATGCACCCACTGTAAAGAAAGTATTGTATTGGTACTCCTGCACTCGGTGAAGCACACACCCCAAATAAATGCAGCCAGCCTCCCTGTCCTGCACCGTGCCTTATTTTGACACAAGTCAAAATAAGGGTTCTTAAATAGATTGCGGTCCCCTCGTTAATCGGTTAACCACACCCCCAACCAAATCACAAATCAAAACAACCACTTACCCTGCCACAAAGGGTGCGCATAGTTTCTGCCACATAGGTAAAAAAAAAAAAAAAGACAAAAATCACTGACCTGTTATGGAGTTCATATCTCTTCTTCTGTAGCTGATTTTGCACTTTCACCAAGCTGCTGTAGTTGGTGTGTAAGTGGATATAACAGCTCAGAAGCTGTTCGCAGTCTCTAGACAGCGTCTGATTGTTGCATGGATCTTCCGGAGAGATGACTTAAAATTCAACAATCATGGACAATTCAAATTAAAAACTAAGACTAAGCTGGTAATAATATAAGGGTTAACACTTTGTGATTGCTATGCCCCCATGTGATCATGTCACCATAACAACATATGTCCATATAAGGGCAATAAAATGCTCACTTTATGCCTGAGGAAAATGTTGAGAGTCGCTTGCAGGATACACATCAGACAGAGGCACAATGCACGAAGCCAGAGCGCTCCTAAAAGATTCACAACACACAAAAACAAATGTGTGTGTGTGTGTGTGTGTGTGTGTGTGTGTGCATAGTCATGTTTAAAAGTTAGTATCGCCTTTTTTTCACCATGCAATTATTTATTGCACAAAAATAAATTCATTCTCTGGATTTAAGAGTGTAAGTTGCAGCCAGGTGCTGCTAATCATGAACCCTTGATAAATTGATCACTAGCAGGTGTGCTGACCTCTATAAAAGCAGAAGTTTTCACAGTTTGCTGGTCTGGTGCATACAGGTGTGTAACACAATGCTAAGAGTAAAATACATAAGCAATGGTCTTCGAGAAGCAACCGTTGCTGCACGTCAATCTGGTAAGGGTTATAAAACCATTTCCAAACAACTTGGAGTTCAATGTTTTACAGTGAGAAAGATTATTCACAAGTTGAAAGCATTCAAGACAATTGAGTGGACGTCCCAGCACATTCACTCCAAGGTCAGAGAAGAAGGCAGAGAAAAATAATGGCATCTTTAAGTGAGAGGAATAAATTAGGGAGCAAGTAAACCATTTTTTCTGAAGTTGAATAATATATCAGAAAAAAATGGGCAAGCATAAGGCTGCGAGTGACTTGGATGTGAAGGGCCAAATTATGTGCGCATACTAGATGAATTAGGCAAAATTCCATAATGCAAAAAACGTCCAACTCTGCAGGTCTTGTGGGATGTTTCCAGTCTGCAGGGGTCAGGACCTACAAAAAGTGCTACATGAAAGGAAAACTGGTTAACCGAGCACAGGGTCATAGGTGGTCAAGGCTTGTTCATGGACATGGGAGTGAAGGTTGGCCCGTGTAGTCCGATCCAATAGAAGAGGTACTGCTGATGAAAAGTTTCCTCCTGGTTTCAATAGAAAGGTACCTACACTTTTATACACTTTTTTTAAATATATTTTTCAACAGAAAGGTGGTGTATGTGTGGATTCTTACCTCTGTATAGAGCATCTCTCATGCAGGGTTTCCCCATTCTCTCTGTGTTCTGGTACCAAAGAGCTTCGCTATTCATTTCCACTTCAGAGACTGGAACACTGGCACCGAAACCTGTTTATGCAGGTTAAATGACACTGCAGACCGGATATAGTATGTATGTGAGAGTCTGTTTGTTTGTGTACCACCTGTGCATTGCCATATGATTGGTGAGAGATTGTGTTAGATAAAATGCTGCGACAAACAGGCAAATTGTGTTTCTGTTTTTGCTGCATTCATGATGTAAAGCTGCAGATCTCATTAATAGACATGATATCGTCAAGAATCTAAACATGTAAAAATGCCCACTGTTGTACATTTTATCATGAACAGAAAATATCCAATTTTTTTTTTTATTTTTTATTAGTCATTATTACAGTACATCAGGACCTAACAGCAACCTACTGTATAATATTCTGTTAGTAATTGCTGACTCACAACGGGGTGATTAAAGACCGCTATTCTTATACACAGTTACGCACCTTACAGTTTAATCTGAAATCACATGGAAAAAAAACTGATCTCCTGTAAGATCTGCAAAACAGATACGCTCTTGTATGTCACACTACTTTATCTAACACAGTCTCACATAAGTCACAGAGCAACACAAAAACACACACCCACACACATACAAGTCTTACACAAACCTAATCTAATAAACAAGTCTAATAAAAGATGCTGGTCTATTTTTTTTTTTTTCCTTTGAAGTCCAACTTTAAAAGTTAGAAAATTTCCCCAGGTAAATTTTGTGGTCATAACTTTTAAATTCTTAAGAAAATTCTTTTGCACAATATATTTTATTGACATTATGGTCAGGAAGGGTGAATTAAAACACTACTTATATTTCCCCATTCATTCATCATTTACTTCTGCTGTTACTATATAAAAATATAAGAATTCAAAAAGACAAAGAAATAACTATGACTTCGCCCAAATCACCTTTGAATGAATCACATAAACACATCCTCTAGATGTTTAAGGCTTCTGAAAAGACAAATGTATTCTGTAAATCTATTAAATCTCTTCTGACACCCCAACACATACAAGATTGTATTTTTTTTAATACCTCATGGAGCTGAATATTAAGAAAACAAAATTACATCATTTGATTGTATCTGTTATTGCATGATGTAAAATAAAATATAATAATAAGTCTATCAGCTAAACCAGAGTCATGTCACGTTAAGGTCTTGTCGTTAAACCTCAATGCACTCTTAGCATGAGCAACACACATACCGTATATGACGAAGTCGTCAAAAATGGCTTAAAAAAGTCACAGGCAAACAAACAATGTTGCAGTGGATAACTGATCCTTCATCTTTGGAGATCTGGCACAAATTCTAAAGATATAAATGAAGGTCGGAGAGAGGAAATGCTCTGTTCTCACCTTTTCATTGACATCATTTATTAATCAGTATTTTAGTGTTTCAGACCCACTAATTCAACCTGTTTTATATATAGTCCGGAAAGTCAAAGTGGGGCATCATCTATCATCTTTGTGAACTGGTTTTACAACAAAATCACATTAAGGACAGTTTGTACATTTTGACTTTTCTACTGCCTGAAACTTAGATTGCAGTTAGAAAGAAAACAATAAGAACATTTCATAGGCCTCCTCATTTCACGTTCTCTTACTGGCCCCATCCTTTCTGTTGAAACTATTTATAACTTTGTGAGCTGTGGCTTTAGAGACAGAGTCTATTCAAGCTGCTCTATTTTGTCTGGGGGGTGGAGATTATTTCTGGCCCAGAAAATAGCACATCCATTTATAGACACAGTCAGGCTCATAAATATTGGAATAATGATAAGCCTCTGTTGACCAACACTGAAATTTATAAGAAACACTCAAAATGAGATCAAAGTCAAAACTTTCAACTTTAGTTCAAGTGGTTTGACAAAACTGTGGCATTAACTTTTAAGGAAGTACAGGAATTTTCATACACCTGTTTTGTGAGAGGGGCAAAAATAATGGAACAAACTAACATAATTGCAAACATACAAATTGCCTTTACTACTTGGATGAAACTGCCTGAAGTCTGGAACCATGGACATGACAAATGCTGACTTTCCTCCCTTGAGATGCTTTTTCAGGCCTTTACTGCAGCTGCTGCTTGTTTGTGGGTCTTTCTGCTCTTAGTCTCGTCTTCAGTAAGTGAAACACATGCTCCATTATTCCCTGGGCCAGGGAAGAACATCCCAGTTCTTTGCCTTGAGAAGCTCTTGGGTAACTTTTACTTCATGTTTTGGATCATTATCCATCTGCAGTAAACCGCAGCATCATACAAGTTTTGCAAAATTTAATGAATCTATACACTTGCGAATTCATCCTGCTACTTTCTGCAGCAGTCACCATGTTTGACAGTTGATGTAGGATGCTTTGGATCATGAGCTGTAATAAACACTTTTTTTATTATTATTATTATTGCCAGACATATTGTAGATGCTCAATTTACTCCACAATATAATAATAATAATAAGAAGAACAACAACTTATCAAAAAAGAGGTTTTATTGATAAAATATTTCCTTTATATTAATAACAAACATAGTATTAGGAAATCACTCATGCACATAACATTAATAAGCACACATGGCAAAATTAATCTCGCTCAACATCATTTTCATTGAACTTGACAGTAAATGTAAAACATGCAACTAGGAAAATTAAATAGAGGTACAGAAAGCAATGTATTGAATATTACAGATTAGTTACAGTCTGTCCAAAGAACTGTCACTAAAATGAAAAGTCTCAGGTTTCCCATCATTATGCTAATATTGTCTGACATTCTCACAGTGATTTACAGTAATCAAGACAAGTGCATCATTTTGAGGTACAAAATGGTTTAAGAAAGCTCTCAGTGGCCATATGGGATGAACTGGCGTTTTTGTCTCCACCTTGTGATTGCCAACGTGTAACTACAGCGAGAAGCCGGTCAGTAACGCTCCAGTCACGATCATACAAAACGCCAGGATTAGCACCAGGTAATTCTTCAGTCCCTGAGGAGAAATGGACATTTTAATAGAAAAAAAGAAACCAGATACATATATACACAGACAGGAACAAATACACACACATACACACACCTTCACTTCCTTAAAAACTACGACTCCCCATAAAGCAGCAATAAGCCCAGGAACCTGCCAAAGTAAAATAAACAATTGGAATTCATTCAAAGGATGAAAGTGGACATTAACGATGGAAAATTCTTAACTTTCAAGCAAAAAGTGATCATCCAAGATAGTACCACTCACCGTAGTGATGATCGGGAAGCTCACCAGTGGCTTCAGGTAGTGATTGGCCAGAAACCAGCAGCATGTGGCCACGCCCCACATCAACCCGGAAACAAACCCTGATCGAGACATAAAAATCAACCCCTAGATGATGGCATCCTGCTCTACAAAACGGCAAAAAAACATCAACCTTCGTGTGTCGTTACATGAGTGCGTGTCCTACCTGGTAGCACAGCTTTCGGGAAGACTTGAGGTTTGTTCCTTTTGAAGGCACAATAGATGATGAAGTACACAGTGCTGGTGAAGAAGATGCCACTGAAGTGAGCGAAGACATAATCCAGATCTGAAAATAAAAAGTACCTGCAGTTAGGATACAAATACATACATATTTATAATGGTTATTATTATAAAGGCAAAGTGCCAAAATGTACAGTTCCTCGAATTTACCACTAGGTGGCTCCAAACGCAAGTCAATCCCCAAGTCAAGCCAATGTTTGCAGCCTGGTATTTATTAAAAATAAATAAATAAATGTTGGTCCCGCCCCCTAGATTTCCCATTCATGACAACCGTACAGGGGTGAATTTTTTATTTAACCAATTAATTAAAAAGATTAAAAAGGCATAAATTTATGCATTATAAGGGGAACCATTTGCTCATTTATGGATTAATGGGGGTTTAGACAGAGTCAGCTCTTCTGCCAAGATGTCGACGACCAGAGCTCCCACATTTCAGCTTCAAAACCACTCTTCAGAAAATCTGTAGGTGACGAAACGGAGGATTTGTCCAGTTGCTGTTTTTTAATCCAGTCTATGGATATACCTTGTTTCTCAAAGATTCCACGGCTTTTGTATGACTGTACTTTATTAATAAGTAGAGCATTATAAGAGGAATACAGCTCTCTGGGGTGTCCTGCTATAGGAAAATAATAACCGCAGTAAACTTGAACATAACAAATAGAAAATGTTGACCTGGTCTTACCGAACTGGCTCGCGCCATAAAACTGGCTGTCCTGCTGACTGGCATGGTATTTGATGTACAGCATGGGGATGAATGACGAGCCGTAGAGGAGTCCTGCGACTACGGCAAATGCGGAACCACTGGGGAAAAAAAAAAAATTATAATTTTTAAATGGAATCATCAGTTAGGCGAAAAAAAAAAAAAAAAAAAAAAAGCGAGCAAACAATACAACTGACATACAAATCTACAAAATTCTTCAAAATAAAGAAATTATATTTTAATATTCACCATGTGTCATATTTCATAGTGAAAAAACATGTCTCTTGTTAATACATTCATTTTGTCCTGGGGTGCACAAACTTTGCTCTGGACTATATAACAGCAACATTTCTTTATGAACCAGAAAAAACTACATGTTGTCTTCTTATCTGTCCATCTGACTAGTTAGTTCCTGACTCAGTGAAACGTTCCTCAGGTGTTATCATTTCTATACTCACACCAGGCGCTTCGTGAGGGGAGGCAACATGTCCACCCACGAGTTATCGGAGGACGTGTGAGAGTCAGTGTTCACGCTCTGGAAAATGTAAAAATCACAAAAATGGTTGTTGCTGCAGAAACAATATAACAAGAACATTACTATTATCTAATAAAGAGGAAGTTAGATTAATAGCACAATAGGAATTAACAAAAGTAAAATACATGATAATGAAAAGACATACACTGTCTATGAGCAGAGGCGTCTCTTCAGACGTGGCAGGTCTCTGTCCGTCACTCTTCACAAAGAAAAACACGATGGCGCTGTGGCCATAATATTGCCAAAGGGCAAGTACGTGAGAAAAAATTAAAAGGAAAATTTAGAAAGATTAACACACTTAGAAAATGAAAAGAAGACAAAACAAATTGTGTGTGTGTGTGTGTGTGTGTGTGTGTGTGTGTGTGTGAGTGTTTTGTGTGGTACCTAAGCAAACACAACCCGGCTCCGCAGTAGTTAAGCGTCGGTTTGCTGACTTTCTCCACCTCGATACCAAACCATCCAAATCTGAGAACACAGTAAGACAGATTTCTGAAATGTAATAGATTGCAGAAATCACAATCAAATAACAACAGACCTTCACCGAACATATACAATGTCACTACATTTTCATCCACCAGAGTTGCATTATTTCACTGGCCTGAGATGTTGTCTTGATAACATGAGAGTCGAATCACTTTGTAAACTCTTTCAATAAGGGTTAAGGACTCTGGTGGCCAGTTCATGTGTGAAAATGATTCCTCACACACTTTTCCACTCACCACTCTTTCACACTCTGAGCTCTGGAATAGGCCCATGTCCTCAGGGAAGAAAAAATCCATAGATATGATCAGTACATTTAGGTCGTCAGCTGACTTCATTTTATTGCCACATAACGTTGCTGAGTCTAGACCTGAGCAACTGATCAACCCCAGATCAGAACACTGTCTCCAGTCGCTTGTACAGTGGACACTATACATGAGTCAGTCTCATTAGGTCACATGACCTTTTCCATGACTCCAAAGTCCAGTCTTTATGCTCCCTAGCAAACTGAAGCCTGCTTTTTCAAGTGACAAGTGGTTTCCTTATGGACACACAGCTCTTTTCATGACATTGTGTGTGTAGGGAAATGCTCTTACTTTCACTATTAAACATAGCTCTGATTCCCACTATCGATGTTATTAATTGTTATTTTTTAGACCACAGTTCTTCTAGGAAGTTGACGGTTCAGCTTTATCCTTCCAGGCTTTAATACAGTTCTTAACCCAATTCCAGTCAGTTCTCCTTAGTTGTATTCTTTGCTTGATTCAGGCCAATAATTTCCACAAGTACAGGATACATCTTCCAACACAGTTGTTTTAGAAATCAGAAGCTACTCACTACTTCAATTAGGGTTAAAAAGAATTAACTGTAGCCAGCGAAGGCATTTTAATCACTCCAAGAACTATCCAATCAAAAGATTCTTAAGTATTTGCTTATTTAAACCCAGATAGTGACTTTTTTTTAGCCTAGTCAGTGTGATACAATCATTTTCATTCACTAACACAGGGAAATGTTAGGTTTATTTGTTTTTCTGATTCACTCTGAACTTACCGTGAGCTGGCCCAGCCCATCAGTAGGTTGAAGGAAGCCCATATCAAAAGGCCTAGGCCGAGACCGATGGTCTTAACTATGGGGACAACTGTAATATTACCTAAGGAAAAACAGAAAGAATATAAAACCAATTGCTGACTGTAAGATTTTGGAAGGAACCACTGGTGTACTAGCAAGTTTTATTGTTGTAGCCAGTAACTTTTAAATACAGTGAAAACAAGAAAACCTTCATTAATCCCAATATTATTGTTTATTTCGTGTAATATTGATCCTGGTGAATGACTGACAAATTCTATGACAAAAATGACAAATCTCGCTATACATCAGCTCAAAATGTCTCACTTGCTGGGATTCACGTTACTGTACCTGTAGCCCAGATGGCTCCTCCCAGCATCGCCAGAGGCCAGAACTTCGGGCTGCTCAAGATGATGTTCGCGATCAGAGCCACCGTCCATATAGCAGCACAAAGCACCCATTGAAAAAACATGCCTAAAAGACACACACACACACAAACTGGTCTGTTGACAGTATAGAACAATGGAACACCTTTTATACGAGGATGAGTCAAAGATTATCCACAGTTCTGGCTGCAGAATTCATTTTAATGAACTTTTCCTGACAACGTTCCAATACTGGCCCTGGAGAATACCAGAAAACTGTAAGCGTTGATGGATTTCCCAGCTGATGGTTAACTTTTTTTTTTACTTTTTCTCAGTCGATTAAGGATTGAGGAGAATGTTTCCGTTCCATACTCTGCCATTCACTCTCAGGCTTGTAGTGAAAAATTTGTGTCTCATCACCGATAATGATTCTCTTTAAGAAACCATCACCTTCCTTAGAGTATCGGCACCAGCTAGAAACTATTAATCGCTGCACACTTCACTACTGTGGAGACAGGAGCCTTGAACGGAAAGCGCTGATAAGTTCAGATTTTTGACTCAACGTTGTAGTTATACAGGGGCAAAGTGTGAAAGAGTTCCAGTAGTTTATGACTGTACTATTTAGTATGATGCAGTTGTTGAGCTCTTAAAAACACACACACAATATACAGTATATATGCAAACTAAAGGTGTGTACGTCTCACCATCTCCAGTGTCGATCTTCTTCACAGGAACAAAGTTGCTTCCGTAGAAGATGACGGAGACAGCGCAGGACACGAAGCCATACGTCAGCTCGGTGTTTGTACCGTTAGAGGACTCTCTGAGGAGGTGAGAGGGATCCGACAGCCACTCCATCTCTATTAGTTTATCATAGACAGACAGACAGACAGATTTTGATCTTTTTAGAAACTTTAAGTCAGAGATTCATAGAGTTCAGACAGCTTTTGTCATCACGCATCCTTCCTTCATCATATCTGTTATTACAAAAATCATTAAGATTTTATAATCTTTCCCTTCTCGATTTGCTTTTCCCAATGATGCAGGAATAAACACCGCTCCAGTCAAAATTCCTTTTTTGAAAACAACAATTTAACATAAAGACTCAAGACTTTCTTAATTCATTGCAATCACATGAGTACCGAGTGTGTGCCGAAGTGACAAAGTCATATAATCAGCTCAAACAAAGCTTCATTACGTTATAATGTTTCGCAACCTTCACAGACACGCTGCAGTCATGTGCAAACCACAGAGTATGATTTAGATGATGCGACACAATGCAGATGAACGAGTCAGCATAAGGCTTTGCTGGACTAGTAGGACTAGATAAAACACATCTGGATGTGATGTTAGGGACAAATAATCCACGCAGCAACAGGGTGTGGTGATGCGGCCTGGCACTATGTGAAGTTAAGAGTTACTACTATAAATTATTTTCCATTCATTAGTTTTCCATTAAGGTCTTGACATAAAATTCTCCCTATACTAAAATAATGTCATAAACGTACTTTAAATACATGAGCCCAGTGCTTGGGCCCAATCATCGTTGCTTGCAACTATATGTTTTCTTGATTTTCTGATGAGTTTGTTAAAAAAAAAAAAAGAAACTACTAAATGAATTATTATTCTACACAGAGCAACATGAGTGATAGACAGTATGCATGAGTTAGTTTAAGAAATAAAATAAATCAAACACAAAAATGTAATTGTCTGGCGAAATATGTAAAATTTTAACATTTAGGTTCATGTTAATTGCTTGAAAGACAATCCTTGCAACCAGGTTTGATCATCACAACTTTAAAATGTTTATTAGCATGACTGCATGTTTGTAATAAACAATATAACTTACCGTTTATATATAATTTTCTTCCAAAAATAAAACGGCACCAGTGAATACCAATTCTCCAATACACCGCGTTTTAATAAACTATCTATTGTTCATGTTTTGCAAACTAAATCATACACAGAAAAACTTCCCCAGACAACAGGCTGTAATTCATGATAACTTCCGGGTTCTGAGCATCATATCAGCTGACTGTTATCACGTGATTTAGACGTCACAAGAATGCCGGAAGTAAATTCGCTATTTCATGAAAGTGTTCGTTTTTTGTTTAGTTTTTTAATTACGCATAATTTAGGCATATTTTCGGATTAATTAAAAATTTTTTTAATAACTTTATTTTTAAGACAGATTTAGGCTGTGTTTATAATATGGAAAGTATGAAAGTAATAATGTAGTACAGGAACTGTCAGTAAAACTACATTTCCCATGAACACGTAGCATTCGCCTCTGTAGCGGTGATGGGTTTACACCTACACTTAGATTTTTGTTAAATTAATTTAGTAGAAATATACATAATAATTAATGACTATTTAAATGAAATAATTATTTAAAGTAAATGATTTAAAGTAAATAATTAAACTACATAATTTCGATTTATAATTATAATGAATATTGCACATTACCTCTGAAAAATTCTAAATTTCAAATATACGGTATTTTAGATATATAATTAAAAGCAGCCTGTCTAATCCACCTTGAAATGATGTATTGTAATACCAGAATCTGCCCACTAGGTGTCACTGCTGCTCTCAACCATTTTTCCTGTTAACATCGTGTTAAAATGCATCATGACTAATCATTTAAATTGGTTTTCAGTATGCTTTTTTTGTGCACAGTATATTACTAATTAATCTGCATTTCCTTATACATCACTCATTGTCTATACTGCTTATTCTTTACAGGGAGACTATATAAACATTTGAACAGCCTGATTCCTAATGAGTTAAACGTATGTTAACATCAACAGTAACATTAATAAAAAATGACAAGTTAACTCAAGTTATAGTGTGTTTATTATGACATTTCATCCTCTCTTCACTGATCATAGCAGCCACTATGTCACCCCAGAGCTTTCCATCACAGCTCTCCTTAAGATAGGTCAGCTGCTTAAAACAACACACACACACACACACACACCACTCAAAACATAATTGTCACTGTAACTAAATGCTTCACCCAAGCATGACAACGTGTTACCCAGCTGTTACCAGCTGTTACCCAAAACATTAAAGCATCTCACTTCCATGCTGTCAGCCTGGTCTGAATCAAATGATGTCATCACAAGGTGAGATGAAAGATATTGCAAAATAAAACTGGAAATTAATTTATTCAGATATGATGGAAAAAAACAGTAAGTACAAGAGTTTTTACACTGACTCTTAGCACTGACTGGTATATAATAAGGTCATCTTCTGTAATCTCCAGCATGCAGCATCATAAACACACATCATTATGTATGTTTGAAGAGGTCTTTTTTACCAATGTCAGAACATTCAGATGAATCTCCAGTCTCTATAAACACAAGCAAAAAAATCCCTTCCCCCACTTGTTTAGTGTTCTTCTTTTATGGCGGTTGGCATCCAGTAAGTTGCATTATGGCCACCTTCTGGTCTTGATCGCCCTCATCTTCCTCTCAATTTAACTTTTTCTCACATACTTGTCCTTTTTCTCCATTTTCTGAAATACTTTTCACAGTGTGGAGAAGCACAGAAAGAAAATACATGCTGCTTAAAAGAACTGGAAATAAGTGAAGGATCAGGAACGGAAATATTTTAATATCTTGAGATACTGGATTTTCATGCACTGTAATACATGATCATGAAAAGAAAACAAAAAAGGTTTGAAATATTTGACTTTATGTGTAATGAACGTAGAACATACTGTATATGTTTCACTTTTCTTTGATGTTATTTAGATTTTTGGAGCTTCATTGATTGTACATATCCAGTATTCATTTCTCTCGTAGTGCTAATGTCTAGCATTGCCCAAGAAAAAATAAAACTCATCAGCTGTTGATCAGTCAGGAGATGTCAACAGCACAGCTTCCTACAGTGCTAAAAAGTCTCATTTAGTACAGCATAAAATTAGAATTATTTTTTTTACCTATATAACTGCAAAGCGTAGATGATAGCTGACCTGGCTAAAAGGGTTAACACAATGCAAATGGAAGGATATGTTGATATTTTTCTTTCTGTCGTGCATTAGTGCTTAACAGAATTATTTTATTTGACATTTTGTAATGTATATAATGAATTATAGTTTAACATATCTTATTATCAGTGTTGGGGGACGTTATTTTTTAAAGTAACTAATTACATTACAAAATGACTGTCTTTAAAAAGTAATCAGTTACATTACAGAGTTACTTTCTGATAAAAGTAACTAGTTCAAGTACTATTCCATTGCAGAAAATGAAAACTCCTTTGTGATTCCTCAAATATGTTGTTTTAGTCGAGACCTTTATAATTATTCTACCATCATCACTCAGCGAAGTTTGGCCCATAATCTGTTAACTA